>JASTWF010001871.1:0-54509 GCA_030390025.1 Squalus acanthias | reverse complement strand
AGATACAGAGTAAAGTTCCCTTTACACTGTCCCATCAAACTCTCCCAGGGCAGGAACAGCACAGGTTAGATACAGAGTGTTGGAGGAGAAAATTATTAAAGAAATGTCGGAGAAGAAAAACTCATCCAGTTAATGAACTTTAAATTCGCTGACACAGGACTTTTCTGCAATGGATTGGCAGTCTGCCTTGTCAGACAACGTTGCAACATACAGGGCTCGAGATAACACTGTCACATAGACGAGGCTGATCACATCAACTGTATCCTGGTACAGGGCTCGAGATAACACTGTCACATAGACGAGGCTGATCACATCAACTGTATCCTGACGTTAATTGATTTACTATGCTTAACAATTGTATACATAAAATTGATTGGATTCTAATGACTATCACATGCTCATGTGAGCACGATGTAATCAATGATGGATGTATAAAATACTGTGCCCCAGAGTGACTTATTTGAGAGGTCGGTGACTGCACGTGGGTGCATCAATTCTCTCCCAGAGCGCTCTGAATAAAGTGTACTCCCGCATTTAACCGTGTAAATTGGTGTTTGAGTTTTATTGCTCAGTCGGGCTAAGTCGGGTAGCGCGTCGACTCTCCTTCACGGTTAGTCCGCTTAAGGCTCCGATTAGCCCCTACAACAATTGGCGCTGCGAGCAGGGTTACTGAGTACCGACACCCTGATCAAGTGTTAACGGGCTCAAGTAACCGAAAGAATCTGAGGGGATTTGCGAGAGTACACTTTATAGGGGTTTTTGGTCCGGGTATTCTCGGAAGGCAGAGGGGGAACCGTTGTGAGTATTCTGCATTACACTGTCAAATTTTTGGGCCGTAGGTTAAAGGTACAGAGTAAAACCTGTGATAAAGTCTGCGGGCGGTGCTTGCGAGATCCGGAACTCCAGGCAACTAGACACGTCGGTAAACGAGTTCACGAGTCCAGAAGGACGGGAGAGTGAAGAGAGGCGGTGAGTGTTTACTGGAGAGTGTGATCGGAGAGCGGACGGGCGATGTCAGGTAAGGACATTAAGATGGGGCCCCCGGGGTCCCTTATTAATAGTTACATGACAGATAGACGTTCGCTGATAGACAGAATGCAGAAAGATGGCTGGGATGTTAGCCAGTCATTAGAGTCACAACGAGAGTGGGTACGTAAGCAAAAAAGGGAGAAAACCAAGAAAACGGGAGTTCTTTTGGTACACCAATTGGCGGGACTAATCGAGCAAGTAGATAAGGTCCGAGAGACTGATAAGGCCAAAAACAGAGAAATAGCAGATTTAAAAAAGAAGATAGAAATACTAGAGGGAATAAATCAAGAACAAAGTAGAATGTGTCCCGGAAGGTGGACGGGGTGTAACACAGATCCACTCCCCCCGTACGGACTTTCCGGACCAACAGCCCCAACTGAAGAAACAGTTGGGGATACAACAGAAGAATATTTCGCGGCCCCCGTTAAAATGAGGGGCCAGCCTGGTGCCGCCGGGGCAAGGGCGGATTTTCAGCCTTTTACCCCGGGAGAAAGACAACAGATTTTGAAAGACCTGGGGAACTTACAAACACGAAGTGCCAACACCAAGTTCTGGGCAAACCTAGATATGGTTTGGCTGGGACACAGCCTCCACCTGCGTGACGTTCATCAGTTGGTCCGGGCAGCATGTCCGGTCGACCGATGGCGCCTCACGCAGACCACCCCCAATCAGGCCAATACGGATTATAAGACCGGTCGATGGACTGAACAATGTCCATTGGCAGATACAATAGACCGACAACAGGCTCCCTTTAATCTGTTTAAAACAGAAATCCAGCGGGTGTTAGGAGAGGCCCCAACTAATTGGAGTAAGATAACGTCCTGTAAGCAGCAAAAGGGCGAGGGGGCCTCCGAATATGGAGAAAGGCTGTTTATTGTTTATGGAGAGTCATCAGGCCAACCAGGGCCGGCAAGAACTGACCCCGCTTTCATTCAGGCCTTTAAAGATGGCTTGTCTCCCGCACACCAGGCTATCATCAAGATGGGCGTAGTAACAACCAGGAATTACGACGACCTAGTAGAGTGGGCTTGTGGGGTAGACGGGTTAAAAGCCAAAGAGGAAGGTACGGTCAAGGTTAAACAGGAAAGTGTAAGTGCGGTAAAACAGGCAGTGGGACCCAAGGGGGCATGTCATGGTTGCGGGAAGCCTGGACATTTTATTAGAGATTGTATGGCTAAGAAGACATGTACTTACTGTAATAAGAAGGGCCATACTGAGGCCACTTGTTTCAGTAAACATGGCAGACCTGAGACGACCCACGTCACCATGACCCCCGAAGAAAAGAGACAATATCAACAGTGGAAAGAGACACAGTGACAGTCAGCGGCCCCCGTAAAAAGAGACAAAGGAAGGATGTATGTGTCTGCACTAGTAGGGGGCCGACCGTGTGAGATGCTAGTGGACACCGGTGCCTCAGTATCCGTGACCAACCTTCCCATCCCGATAACGGACAGAAAGGTCTACATCACAGGGATTGGCGGTGATAAAACACCTGCCTTTCTGAGCACAACCCAATTGGTAGAAATAGATAACTTTTTCATCCCTATGCGATTTTACGTGTGTAAGAATAATGAGGGAACAATAATGGGAAATGACTTAATGTATTAATTGATTGTGGTAAGAAGAAAATAACTTGGCCAAACTTGGACGGGCATAAAACTAGTATGCACTGTCTGACCAATAATACCACCAAAGTGGGAGTGGCTACAGCGGTAAGCCGGGACTGGCAAGTGGAAACCAATGGGTACGGGGACACGTGTGCCTCGGTACAAGGAGTATGGGCAAAAGATAAGTTAGACACAGGAATGGTTAAGATTGACCCCATTGTCGTCCCAGGACCCGAACACAAACCCCACCGACAATATCCCATTAAACCAGAAGCAAAGAAAGCTGTAGAAGACATAGTAAAGGGATTGGTAGAAAGAGGTGTCCTTCGGGAAACCACGAGCACAACCAATTCCCCTACGTGGCCAGTTAAAAAGCCAGATGGGAGTTACAGGCTGACAATTGACTATACGGCCTTGAATAAAGTGACGCCCAAGCTTCACCCCATCAAACATCAGGGACGAATAGAGGCCTTGACACCCCTCTAGAGGAAGTGGAGGAAACATTCTATGTAGATGGATCCCGTAAATATATTAATGGACAACCCCGAACCGGGTGGGCAGTAGTTAATAGTAAGATGGAAGTAGTTAAATCTGGACGGTTAGACGGTAGCTTATCAGCCCAAGTAGCAGAGTTGGTCGCGTTGACTCAAGCATTGAATGAAGCAAAGAACCAGGTAGTCAATATATACACAGATAGCCGGTATGCCTTCGGGGTAGTGCATGACTACATGACAGCATGGGGACGTAGAGGGTATATAACCACAGGAGGTAACCCCATCAAACATCAGGGACGAATAGAGGCCTTGCTAGAAGCAAGCAAAAGACCTAAACAGGTGGCAGTTATCAAAATTAAGGCCCATCAGAAAGAACCAGACAAGACAAGCCCAGACTGGGACAGCCACCAGGGGAACCAGGCGGCTGATTGGGCAGCACAGGCAGCTCTAGAACAGGAGGAGATAAACGAAGTACCGGTGGGCAGCGTAGACAGCCCGGAGAACGAAATAAAGATCTGGGAAGTCCAAGACGAAGCATCAGACACGGAAAAGGAAACATGGGTAAGAAATGGAGCTGGAGTAGGATCCGATCGAGTCTGGCGAAAAGAAGGTAAAGTAGTAGCACCGGAGTGCATACAACAGACTCTGCTAGAGATACATCACGGTATTTCACATACAGGGAGAGAGGCAATGAGCTCCTTATTAAGTAAGGATTGGTGGTGGAAGGGGATGGGAAGAGACATCGCGAGGCACTGTCAGCGATGTATCACTTGTGCTCAGCATAATCCTGGCCGGCCTATTAAAATTAGAATGGGCCACCAGCCAAGACCCCGAGGTCCTTGGGAGCACATACAAATTGATTTTACGGGACCACTTCCCCAGTCCCACGGAAAAATATACTGCCTTGTGATAATTGACCAGTTCACAAGGTGGGTAGAAGCTTTCCCAACGCGGAATTGCACGGCCTTAACGGTAGCCAGAATCCTGGCCGAGGAAGTAATCCCGCGGTGGGGAGTGCCCTTGCAAATCGACTCTGACCAAGGAACGCACTTTACAGGGAGTGTAGTAAAGAATATTTGTCAGCTGATGGGGATCAAACAGAAGTTCCATATCCCTTACCACCCCCAGAGCTCAGGAATGGTTGAAAGAATGAATCGAACACTCAAAAACGCTTTAGCAAAGGCAATACAGGAATCTGGGAAAACATGGGTTGAGGTTTTACCCCTTATCCTAATGAAGTTACGAGCCACCACGAATCGTACGACAGGCCTGACCCCTTATGAACTAATGACAGGAAGGGCGATGCAATTACCAGAAGGCATCATAACAGGTGGGGCTGATGTGGGCCCCTTAAAGGACAGACTACGGCGTTATGTCTTAGAGCTTAGCACCCAACTGAAGGGGATGCGCCAAGCCGTACGAGACAATCAGGAACTTCAGGATCAGGCACAGGAGGGGGTCATGACACCCTCCGTGCCGTCAGCGGGCAGCAAAGTGATGCTGAAGGTCCTGCCTGACAAGCCAGGCTTCGCCCCAAAATGGAGCGGACCCTACGAAATTATAATTAGTGGTGATACCTGTGCCTGTCTGGACATAAGGGGGAAGGGAGTCTGGAAACATTGGACACAATTAAAAATATATGGAGAAAAGATGAACTAATGGGCGCTTCTTTGTGTTTCTTTTACCTACAGATCAAGCGACCCGTAAATGTCCAATTACCTTACCTGTTTGCATTCGTGCTTTGGCTTATTGCATTTGGTGTACTAACTACTGTGTTTTTATGTTTGTATGTTAATACAAGAGTGCTACCAGAAGCGGCAACGACACGGTGATAGACAGTGCCTGCTTCCAAGTAAAAATGGGGATACCACTGTGTTTAATAGCGTCAACATGCATTGTTTCGGGAATGGAAAGGGGCTCCCGTAAGCGAAGAGAGCTCCAGGTGAATACCTTTGTATATATGTCGTATGAATACGTAAAGGAGACAGGGCAAAGTAGCTGTTGGGTGTGTAGTCATATTCCGATCCACAGTAAGGGTGGGATACCACTGCGGCCCATACCCCTGAATCTCACGGAACTAGCAGAATTTGCGCTTAATGACCAGAACAGCTATCATGACATCACGAGGGAGGAGTTCCGAGGTGGAGGGTACCCATTGGAACAATTTAAGGGATGTTACAAACCCAAGTACAACTCTAGTAAAGATCCACCCTTCTTCGCCCTAACAAACACAACCGGGGTCGGAAGACCCGTCGGGGAAATATGTTGGACAAGGAGTGTAAGTAGAGGGGTGAAGGTGAACCTAGAGGCAGGAAATAGTAATTGCACCCAAACCTTTGTGACATATGAGGAGGGGAACACGGCATTTGAAAGCTGGTGGTTTAATACCACTGGTCTGCTAAACTTAACGAGTAACCAACCGTGGAATGGGACCCGACGGGCCACAGATAGTCAGATGGGTTTCACTATCTTTCGGGCAAACATGGATATGACGGCCTACAATGGAACATATTTTATATGCGGGCACAAGGCGTACCCATGGCTGCCCAGAGATTGGACCGGGTCATGTTACCTGGGATACGTTATGCCTTATGTATACCATCTCAAATCCCTCACGGAGCACCATTGTTATCGAACCAGGCGAGGAATTACGGAGACTGAGCGATTCTTCGCCGTCGCCTTCCCCCACTGGGGGGTGGGTAAATTAGCACGGGAAATCATTAACAATGCCCAAATTCTCGAGAAGGTAGCCAATGACACCACAGAAGCCCTTGCAGAAATAAGCGCAGAAATGGTAGCCCTCAGGACAGTGGCCATGCAAAACAGGATGGCACTGGACTACCTGCTTGCAAAGGAAGGAGGCACTTGCGCGGTGATCGGGCAAGAGTGTTGTACTTACATCCCTGATAGTTCGGAAAACATCACCAACTTGGTAAATCACATGAAGGAAGAGATTAAGAAATTACACCGGGAACCGACACAGTCATGGCTAGAATGGTTGGGGCTAACAGAATGGGGCCCCTGGATTATGCACGTAATGGTTGTGATAGTGATGATATGTGTCGCTGTATGTTGCTTGATAACCTTGTTAAAGACATGTTGTAAGATTGCCACAACCCAGCTAATGTCAGTCAGCGCCGTACGGGAAGAGGAGCCGTTGCTCAAAGACGAAGAAAAGGAAGGATACACCGATCTCCAGCCCATGGAGGAAACGCATGACACCGTCGCCGGGGTAGCCAGCCCTCAAGAGATGAGCCAGTGGCTGTAGCGTCGACCCCGTGAAGAGGCACGGAGCAGTGGTTTCCTGGGGGCAAGAAGGTCGTGCCCCCGGACCAACAGAAGGGAGTGTTGGAGGAGAAAATTATTAAAGAAATGTCGGAGAAGAAAAACTCATCCAGTTAATGAACTTTAAATTCGCTGACACAGGACTTTTCTGCAATGGATTGGCAGTCTGCCTTGTCAGACAACGTTGCAACATACAGGGCTCGAGATAACACTGTCACATAGACGAGGCTGATCACATCAACTGTATCCTGGTACAGGGCTCGAGATAACACTGTCACATAGACGAGGCTGATCACATCAACTGTATCCTGACGTTAATTGATTTACTATGCTTAACAATTGTATACATAAAATTGATTGGATTCTAATGACTATCACATGCTCATGTGAGCACGATGTAATCAATGATGGATGTATAAAATACTGTGCCCCAGAGTGACTTATTTGAGAGGTCGGTGACTGCACGTGGGTGCATCAATTCTCTCCCAGAGCGCTCTGAATAAAGTGTACTCCCGCATTTAACCGTGTAAATTGGTGTTTGAGTTTTATTGCTCAGTCGGGCTAAGTCGGGTAGCGCGTCGACTCTCCTTCACGGTTAGTCCGCTTAAGGCTCCGATTAGCCCCTACAACACAGAGTAAAGCTCCTTCTACAGTGTCCCATAAACACTCCTCGGATAGGTACAGCACGGTTTAGATACAGAGTAAAGCTCCGTCTGCACTGTCCATCAAAAACTCCCAGGGCAGGTGCAGCACGGGTTAGACACAGAGTAAAGCTCTCTCTATACTGTCCCATCAAACACTCCCAGGGCAGGAACAGCAGTGGTTAGTTCGAGTCAAGCTCCCTCTACACTGTCCTATCAAACACTCACAGGGCAGGGACAGCAAGGGTTAGATACAGAGTAAAGCTCCCTCTGCACTGTCCCATCAAACACTCCCAGGGCAGGTGCAGCACGGGTTAGAAACAGAGTAAAGGTCCCTCGACACGGTCCCATCCAATACTCCCAAAGCAGGTACAGCACGGATAATATACACAGTAAAGCTCCCTCGACACTGTCCCGTCAAACACTCCCAGGGCAGGTACAGCACAGGTTAGATACAGAGTAATGCTCCCTCTACACTGTCCCATCAAACACTCCCATGGCAGGTACAGCACGGGTTAGATACAGAGTAAAGCTCCCTCTGCACTGTCCCATCAAACACTCCCAGGGCAGGTACAGCACGGGTTAGAGACAGAGTAAAACTCCCTCTGCACTGTCCCATCAAAGACTCCCAGGGCAGGTACAGCACGGGTTAGATACAGAGTAAAGCTCCCTCTACACTGTCCCATCAAACTCTCCCAGGGCAGGAACAGCACGGGTTAGATACAGAGTAAAGCTCCTTCTACAGTGTCCCATCAAACACTCCTCAGGCAGGTACAGCACGGTTTAGATACAGAGTAAAGCTCCCTCTACACTGTCCCATCAAACACTCCCAGGGCAGGTGCAGCACGGGTTAGACACAGAGTAAAGCTCTCTCTATACTGTCCCATCAAACACTCCCAGGGCAGGTGCAGCATGGGTTAGAAACAGAGTAAAGCTCCCTCTCCACTGTCCAATCAAGCACTCCCAGGGTAGGTACAGTACGGGGTTAGATACAGAGTAAAGCTCCCTCTACATTGTCCCATCAAATACTCAGAGGGCAGGTACAGCACGGGTTAGAAACAGAGTAAAGCTCTCTGTACACTGTCCCATTAAACACTCCCAGGGCAGGTACAGCACGGGTGAGATACAGAGTAAAGCTCCCTCTATATTGTCCCATCAAACACTACCAGGGCAGGTACAGCACAAAGCTACCTCAACACTGTCCCATCAAACACTCCCAGGGCAGGTACAGCACGAGTTACCTACAGAGTAAAGCTCCCTCTACACGATTCCATCAAACACTCCCAGGGCAGGTACATCACGGGTTAGATACAGAGTAAAGCTTCCTCCATACTGTCCCATCAAACAATCCCAGGGCAGGTACAGCACGGGTTAGATACAGAGTAAAACTCGCTCTTCATTGTCCCACCAAACACTCCCTGGGAATGTACAGCACGGGATAGATACAGAGAAAGGCTCCCTCTACACTATCCCATCAAACACTCCCAGGGCAGGTACAGCAGGGGTTAGTTACAGAGTAAAGCTCCCTCTACACTATCCCATCAAACACTCCCAGGGCAGGTACAGCAGGGGTTAGTTACAGAGTGAAGCTCCCTCTACACTATCCCATCAAACACTCCCAGGGCAGGTACAGCAGGGGTTAGTTACAGAGTGAAGCTCCCTCTACACTGTCCCATCAAACACACCCAGGGCAGGTACAGCAGGGGTTAGTTACAGAGTAAAGCTCCTACTACACTGTCCCATCAAACACTCCCAGGGCAGGTACAGCAGGGGTTAGTTACAGAGTAAAGCTCCCTCTGCACTGTCCCATCAAACACTCCAAGGGCAGGTACAGCACAAAGCTCCCTCGACACTGTCCCATCAAACACTTCCAGGGCAGGTACAGCACGGGTTAGATACAGAGTAAGGCTCCCTCGATACTGTCCCATCAAACACTCCCAGGGCAGGTACAGCACGAGTTACCTACAGAGTAAAGCTCCCTCTACACGATCCCATTAAACACTCCCAGGGCAGATGCAGCACGGGTGAGATGCATAGTAAAGCTCCCTGTACACTGTCCCATCAAACACTCCCAGGGCAGGTACCGCACGGGTTAGATACAGAGTAAAGCTCCCTCTGCATTGTCCCACCAAACACTTCCAGGGTAGGTACAGCACGGGTTAGATACAGAGTAAAGCTCCCTCTACACTATCCCATTAAACACTCCCAGGGCAGGTACAGCACGGGTTAGATACCGAGTAAAGCTCCCTCTATACTGTCCCATCAAACACTCCCAGGGCAGGTACAGCAGGGGTTAGTTACAGAGTACAACTCCCTCTACACTGTCCCATCAAACACTCCAAGGGCAGGTACAGCACAAAGCTCCCTCGACACTGTCCCATCAAACACTTCCAGGGCAGGTACAGCACGGGTTAGATACAGAGTAAGGCTCCCTCGATACTGTCCCATCAAACACTCCCAGGGCAGGTACAGCACGAGTTACCTACAGAGTAAAGCTCCCTCTACACGATCCCATTAAACACTCCCAGGGCAGATGCAGCACGGGTGAGATGCATAGTAAAGCTCCCTGTACACTGTCCCATCAAACACTCCCAGGGCAGGTACCGCACGGGTTAGATACAGAGTAAAGCTCCCTCTACACTATCCCATTAAACACTCCCAGGGCAGGTACAGCACGGGTTAGATACCGAGTAAAGCTCCCTCTATACTGTCCCATCAAACACTCCCCGGGCAGGTGCAGCACGAGTTAGACGCAGAGTAAAACTCCATCGACACTATCCCATCATACACTCCCAGGGCTGGTACAGCACGGATTAGATACAGAGTAAAGCTCCCTCTGCACTGTCCCATCAAACACGCACAGGGCAGGTATAGCACGGGTTAGATGCAGAGTAAAGCTCCCTCTGCACTGTCCCATCCAGCACTCCCAGGGCAGGTACAGCATGGGTTAGATACAAAGTAAAGCTCCCTCTACACTGTCCCACCAAACACTCCCACGGCAAATGCAGCACAGGTTACATACAGAGTAAAGCTCCCTGTACACTGTCCCATCAAACAGTCCGAGGGCAGGTGCAGCACGGGTTACATACAGAGTAAAGCTCCCTTTACACTATCCCATCAAACACTCCCAGGGCAGGTACCGCACGGGTTAGATACAGAGTAAAGCTCCCTCTGCATTGTCCCACCAAACACTCCCAGGGTAGGTACAGCACGGGTTTGATACAGAGCAAAGCTCGCTCTGTACTATCCCATCAAACACTCCCAAGGCAGGTACAGCACGGGTTAGATACAGAGTAACGCTCCCTCTACACTGTCCCATCAAACACTCCCAGGGCAGGTACAGCACAGGTTAAATACAGAGTAAAGCTCCGTCTACACTGTCCCATCAAACACTTCCAGGGCAGGTACAGCACGGGTTAAATACAGAGTAAAGCTCCCTCTGCACTGTCCCATCAAACACTCCCAGGGCAGATGCAGCACGGGTTAGATACAGAGTAAAGCTCCCTCTGCATTGTCCCATTAAACACTCCCAGGGCAGGTACCGCACGGGTTAGATACAGAGTAAAGCTCCCTCTGCATTGTCCCATCAAACACTCCCAGGGCAGGTACAGCACGGGTTAGATACAGAGTAAAGCTCCCTCGACACTATCCCATTAAACACTCCCAGGGCAGGTACAGCACGGGTTAGATACAGAGTAAAGCTCCCTCTATACTGTCCCATCAAACACTCCCCGGGCAGGTGCAGCACGGGTTAGACGCAGCGTAAAACTCCATCGACACTATCCCATCATACACTCCCAGGGCTGGTACAGCACGGATTAGATACAGAGTAAAGCTCCCTCTGCGCTGTCCCATGAAACACTCCCAGGGCAGCTGAAGCACGGGGTAAATACAGAGCAAATCTTCCTCTGCACTGTCCCATCAAACACTCCCAGGGCAGGTACAGCACAGGTTAGATACAGAGTAAAGCTCCCTCTACACTGTCCCATCAAACTCTCCCAGCACAGGTACAGCACGGGTTAGATACAGAGTAAAGCTCCCTCTGCACTGTCCCATCCAGCACTCCCAGGGCAGGTACAGCATGGGTTAGATACAAAGTAAAGCTCCCTCTACAATGTCCCATCAAACAGTCCCAGGGCAGGTACAGCACAGGTTAGATACAGAGTAAAGCTCCCTCTACACTGTCCCATCAAACTCTCCCAGCACAGGTACAGCACGGGTTAGATACAGAGTAAAGCTCCCTCTGCACTGTCCCATCCAGCACTCCCAGGGCAGGTACAGCATGGGTTAGATACAAAGTAAAGCTCCCTCTGCATTGTCCCACCAAACACTCCCAGGGCAGGTACACAGACATGTTACCAATACCTTTGCTTGATACCAAGGCTAGGAGAGGCACTCTGGAAGGTTTGGGGAGCTGGGGCTTGAGCACGAGAGTAACTAAAGGTGTGAGAACTGAAATAATCTTGAGTTAGAAAAGAGAAAAGGCCCAAAAGTGGAGCAGTCATTAACAGGACATCAATTTGTCTCCTCTTATCTTGGAGAAAGCAAGGATTCGACCCACGGTGTGTTAGAAACAAAGTTAATCTGTTTGACAGATATCAAAATATTAAACTCCAGCCCAGTTAGAGGAGTGATTAACATCAGCAGAAACAAACTCCAACTGTCAGAATGAGCATGATTCAGTCCGGGATGAGATTAACAGCAGCAAAAACAGCAGAATGTAAGCCGTGCAGTCACTTGTGAACTCGCTGGTGTCTCAGCAGGCTGGATGATCGAGTGAATCCCTTCCCACACTCAGAGCAGGTGATCGGCCTCTCTCCAGTGTGAACTCGCTTGTGTCTCAGCAGGGTGGATGACTGAACGAATCCCTTCCTACATACGGAACAGGTGAACGGTCTCTCCCCAGTGTGAACTCGCTGGTGTGTCAACAGGTGGGATGACTGAGTGAAACCGTTCCCACACAGGGAGCAGGTGAACAGTCTCTCCCCAGAGTGACTGCGTTGATGAGCTTCCAGCTCAGACAGGGAACTGAATCCCTTCCCACAGTCCCCACATTTCCCCGGTTTCTCCGTGTCGCGGGTGTCCTTGTGTTTCTCCAGGTTGGACGATCAGTTGAAGCCTCGTCACATACAGAACACGTGTACGGTTTCTCCCCGCTGTGAACGGTGCGATGTTTTTTCAGGCTGTGTAACTGGTTAAAGCTCTTTCCACAGTCAGTGCACTGGAACACTCTCACTCGGGTGTGCGTGTCTCGGTGCTTTTCCAGTCACACTGATGTTTGAAATCTTTTCCACAGACAAAACAGACAAACATTTCTCCTTCCACATTCAAAGGCCGATGATATTGAGGTCCTGATGAATGGAGTGACTCCATCAGATCTTGAAATTATGTTTGGTTTGAGTTTCCGGTCTGTAAATCCTCCCCTTCTCACAGCCTGTAAAAGGAGTTTACAAAATTTATCACTAAGTAGAGGATAGAAAATCAGAACAAACAATTCTAGTTTCTATGGAACATTCTTTCCTCTCTTGTTCCCCCAAAGCTGTAAATCTCAATCCCACACACTCTCCCTCCTCCCTGTGCTAAAATCCAAACCCATCGCACCGTCTCCAACACATTTTCCTTCTCGCTGAAGGTGCTGACTCTGGCTGGGTTCAGTTCTACACTCACTGGTTCCCCTCCCTCTCCTCCCCTGAAGGTGCTGACTCTGGCTGGGTTCAGTTCCACACTCAGTGGTTCCCCTCCCTCTCCTCCCCTGAAGGTGCTGACTCTGGCTGGGTTCAGTTCTACACTCACTGGTCCCCCTCCCTCTCCTCCCCTGAAGGTGCTGACTCTGGCTGGGTTCAGTTCGACACTCACTGGTTCCCCTCCCTCTCCTCCCCTGAAGGTGCTGACTCTGACTGGGTTCAATGCGAATCTCACTGGTTCCCCTCCCTCTCCCTCCCCCCCGAAGGTGCTGACTCTGGCTGGGTTCAATGCGAATCTCACTGGTTCCCCTCCCTCTCCTCCCCTGAAGGTGCTGACTCTGGCTGGGTTCAGTTCTACACTCACTGGTTCTCCTCCACTGAAGGTGCTGACTCTGGCTGGGTTCAGTTCTACACTCACTGGGTTCAGTTCTACACTCACTGGTTCCCCTCCCTCACCTCCCCTGAAGCTGCTGACTCTGGCTGGGTTCAGTTCTACACTCACTGGTTCCCCTCCCTCTCCTCCCCTGAAGGTGCTGACTCTGGCTGGGTTCAGTTCACTCAGTGGGACCTTGAAGCCACGCCCCCTAGTGGCTCCTTTACAAAGATGGCCACGCATGCGCTCTACCGCTCGACGAAGCAAGATGGTGACGCAAAAACCCCAAGAGCTCCTTTACAAAGATGGCCACCGTTAACCAGGGCCTAGTTCCTGGGAAAAAGCCTCCGAGCTCCAGACACGGAACCTGTAGGTTCTCATTCCGGGCTTGCGGCCTACGCCAGGTGCTTACGAAGCTCACCCGCCGGGTGCGTTACCTCCCTGCGCCCCGCTGATTCGTAATCGGATCAAAAACCGCGTCTCCCTAATCGGCCCGCTCCCTGCACTCGCCCGGCTCTGATCACAGTGACACTGCGCATGCTTCAGCTACGGGCGTGCACTGCGCCTGCGCACTGGGCGCCTCCAGTGGAAATATTTTTATTCAAATACAATAATACCTGTACAACTCATCAATTACATAGTAAATCCATTACATAGTAAATCCATTACATTCATCCATCACAGTAAAAAATAAAGCCTTAAAAACAGCCTTAGTTAATATAAATGCAATGATTAATTTTACAAATAATCAATAATGTTTACAGTACAAATACCCTTAAACAATACCACACAACTTTTTAGATTTAAAATAATAAATCTCAAAGTTAACTCCACATAAAACAAAAACCATTTCAACACCAGTGTACAAACACATAGCACCATCATAATCCAATTAAATGCTGCAGATAACATTTATTCCAATAAACCAAGAAAAAAACCCTTTTACGCCAGTCCTACTGGCATTGTTCGTTCGATCATTCATTCAATTGTTCGTTCGTTCATTCAGGCATTCGTTCGTTCGATCGAGCGTAAGTTCCAATATGTATGTATGAGTGCGTGCGTATCATTTGTCTCAGTGCGCGCCTGCGTGCGTTCGCTCGAATCGTTCGTTTGATCGTTCACCACGCGATCATTCATTCGATTGAGTATAAGTTCCAATGTGCATGCTTGCGTTCGCTCGAATCGTTCATTCGACCACTACCCCATGAGGTCATTCGTTCGATCGAGTGTAAGTTCCAATATGTATGTCTGAATGCGTGCGTGCGTATCATTTGTCTAAGTGCGCGCCTGCATGCGTTCGCTCGAATCGTTCGTTCTATCACTGCACAAGTGATCATTCGTTCGATCGAGTGTAAGTTCCAATATGCATGAATGCGTTCGTTTGAATCGTTCGTCCGTTCATTCACTCAAGCATCCGTTCGTTCAATAAATTACCAATATTAATTTACTTTATCTTTTCAAACACACCAACACTAGACAATAACCACAAAGTAAATTCCTACATAACCACCAATACATCATCATGTGCAAATTCCCACAATCCTTATCAGAAAATCAATTAAGCTTCAAGTAAACTGCTTTCAAACAGAAAACCTGAAACCTTCCCAGCAAAACAATTAAATACCAGTTCTACACCAGTCCTATTGGCAATCCATTAACGAATATCATTTGATGTTGTCGAACCATGTAAAGTCATAGTCCTTGTCCACAGTCTTCAGCCCTTCCACAGAAAAAGAAGCCATCCACTTCCTGAAATCCCGTAAAAAGACCAAACACTCAAATCTTCTTCTGCATGCTGTTATCGCTCACAGGACCCAACCATCAAAGAATACTCATCATTCCTTACTGATATTACTTTGCTCTGTCTTTTAATTTCCTTTTATTTTCCGTCTTTTAACCATTCACATTTTCCATCTTGTAACTGCTCACGCGCCCCATTACAGATGGAAACAATTTGTCTTTCCTTCACCAATATGGCGACGCATAAACCGGTCCCATGACCAAGAAAAAGCCTCACAGCTGCCGCCAGGCAGAGCAGATGTTGGGCCGCTGGAACTCATTCAGGCCCGAAACCATTCTGCAACTTTCAGAACCAGTGCAGCAATGCTCACCAACCGCATCTCCCGACTCCACCTCTGCCGACCAGCCGCCCCGCCCTGGGCCCCCCGCCCAGGCCACTCTCCTCGGAGTCTTCCACCTTGGGCCTTCTGCACCGGGCCCTCCGCACCGGCATTTCCCCGCGAGCAGCCGGGGTGTGGAGCAGCCCGTTCACACAGCACCGAGTTAAGCCGAGTTGAAAATCTCACAGCCTTTCCTCCCCGGGCCTTCTGCACCGGGCCCTCCGCACCGGCATTCCCCGCGAGCAGCCGGGATGTGGAGCTCACCCGTGAGATTGGGAGAGGGGGGTCAGAGGAAAGTGAAGGGGAAGAAGGTTCCGGAGGGGCGTTAGTGTCCACAACAAGCTTCAACAACTCTTGGACACTAACGCCCCTCCGGAACCTTCTTCCCCTTCACTTTCCTCTGACCCCCCTCTCCCAATCTCACCCCCTGCCGTGTTTTCACCATCCCCTCTGACCTTCCCCTCTCTGACTCCGAACGATCAGTCCTCAGCAAAGGCCTGAGCTTCATCCCCTTACGCCCCCATCTAAATGAATTTCGAGCTCGGCACGATGCTGAGCTCTTTTTCCGCCGCCTCCGTCTCCGTGCCCACTTCTCTGGCCAGGAGTCTTCCCCCCGCATGGCTGACCCTTTCTCCCGCTTTCAGAATTCTCGTTCCACCTGGACCCCTCCCTCTGGCCTCTTACCCTCTCTAGATCTTTTCATTGCTAACTGCCGCCGTGACATCGGCCAGCTCAATTTCTCTGCTCCTCTCACTCACTCCAACCTACCTCCCTCTGAACTTGCAGCACTCCATTCTCTCCGATCCAACCCTGACATTGTCATTAAACCTGCTGACAAGGGTGGCGCTGTTGTTGTTTGGCGAACCGACCTCTACCTAGCGGAAGTTGAACGCAAACTCTCTGACACCTCCTCCTACCTCCACCTGGACCATGACCCCACTACCGAACATCAAGCCACCGTGTCCAAGACTGTCACTGACCTCATCTCCTCTGGAGATCTTCCCCCCACGGCCGCCAACCTCATAGTTCCCCAACCCCGCACAGCCCGCTTCTACCTCCTTCCCAAGATCCACAAACAGGACTGCCCCGGTAGACCCATCGTTTCAGCCTGTTCTTGCCCCACGGAACTTATCTCTTCCTATCTCGACTCTATTTTTTCTCCCCTTGTCCAGTCTCTTCCCACCTACATCCGCGACTCTTCCGATGCCCTCCGCCATTTTAACAGTTTCCAGTTTCCCGGCCCCAACCGTCTCCTCTTCACTATGGACGTACAATCCCTCTACACCTCCATTCCCCACCAGGATGGCCTGAGGGCGCTCCGCTTCTTCCTTGAACAGAGGCCCAACCAGTCCCCATCCACCACCACCCTCCTCCACCTGGCTGAACTTGTTCTCACATTGAACAACTTCTCCTTTGACTCTACCCATTTCCTCCAAATTAAAGGTGTTGCTATGGGTACCCGCATGGGTCCTAGCTATGCCTGCCTTTTCGTGGGATATGTGGAACACTCTTTGTTCCAGTCCTACTCGGGTCCCCTCCCTCACCTCTTTTTCCGGTACATTGATGACTGTATCGGTGCCGTCTCCTGCTCTCGCCCTGAACTAGAACATTTCATTCACTATGCTTCCAATTTCCACCCTTCCCTCACCTTCACATGGTCCATCTCCGACTCTTCCCTTCCCTTCCTCGACTTCTCCATTTCCATCTCTGGGGATAGGTTATTGACTAACATTCACTACAAGCCCACTGACTCCCACAGCTACCTGGACTACACTTCCTCCCACCCCGCCTCCTGTAAGGACTCTATTCCATTCTCCCAGTTTCTCCGTCTCCGCCGCATCTGCTCTGATGATGCCACCTTCCATACCAATGCTTCCGACATGTCTTCCTTTTTCCTCAACCGAGGATTCCCCTCTACCGTGGTCAACACGGCCCTCGACCGTGTCCGTTCTATCTCCCGCACTTCTGCCCTCACCCATGCCCCTCCCTCCCGGAACCACGATAGGGTCCCCCTTGTCCTCACCTTTCACCCCACCAGCCTCCACATTCAACGGATCATCCTCCACCATTTCCGCCACCTCCAGCGTGATCCCACCACCAAACACATCTTCCCCTCACCTCCCCTTTCAGCATTCCGCAGGGACCGCTCCCTCCGCGACACCCTAGTCCACTCCTCTACCACCCCCAGCACCCCTTCCCCTTCGCCCGGCACCTTCCCGTGCACGCGCAGGAGATGCAACACATGCCCTTATACCTCCCCTCTTCCCACTGTCCAGGGCCCCAAACACCCCTTCCAGGTGAAACAGCGATTTACTTGTACTTCCTGCAATTTAGTATACTGTATTCGCTGCTCACGATGTGGACTCCTCTACATTGGGGAGACCAAACGCAGATTGGGTGACCGCTTTGTGGAACACCTCCATTCAGTCCGTAAGGGGGACCCCGAGCTCCCGGTGGCCTGTCACTTTAATTCACCGCTGCACTCCCACTCTGACCTCACCGTCCTCGGCCTATTACACTGTTCCACGGAAGCGCAGCGTAAGCTCGAGGAACAGCACCTCATCTTTCGTTTAGGGACGCTACAGCCCTCTGGACTCAATATCGAGTTCAACAATTTTAGATCATAACCTCAGCTCCAATCACATTTATATTTTATTTTTTCCACCCTTTTATTTGCCCCCCCCCCCTTTTTTTTCCTCCTATAAGCTGGCAGCTGTCCTTCATTCTGCCAGTGGATTTCACACTTCTTTCAGCCTTAATCTGTCACATTAACACCACCTCTAGCCTTGCATATCTCTTAATGTCTCTTCATCGCCCCCTTTGTTCCTTTATCCCCTCCCCCTTTTCCCAGCTTTACCCTGGCCTTAAATCTATTTGATTTCCGGCTCTTCCCAGTTCTGATGAAAGGTCATCGACCTGAAACGTTAACTCTCTTTCTCTCTCCACGGATGCTGCCTGGCCTGCTGAGTTTTTCCAGCGTTTTCTGTTGTTATTTCGATGAACATGGTTCAGTGCTCAATGCAAACCTTTTTAATGCTTTTCCACTCACGAATGTGGCCTTTCAATGGCGGGGCTTTTACCCAGCATTCCCCGCGGGGGAGAACGTGCCGCACCCAGACTATAAAAGACCAGTGCGCAGGCGCGAATCCCGCTTGGGGTTGGAGCATGCGCGGTGTGTGTCATCACAGAGACGGAGGCTGCAGACCAGGTCCGCATCAATCGGTAAGAAACGGCCCGACGGAGCGGAGCAACGGACCTGCGGGTGGGCGGAGCGGCGTAATGGACCGGCGGGTGGGCGGGGAGGCTTCATAATCAACTGCTGTACTCCGCACACCCCGAATAATAACCTGAAGGTCCCGAGTTTGCAGCTTCGGGGCTTCTCCCGGTCACAGGCCCAGGATAACGGCCGCCATCTTGGTGCAGTGAGTAGCAAAGCGCATGCGCGGTCATCTTGCGAGGGACAAAGAGTGGGCGGGGCTTCTTCTTAGG
This sequence comes from Squalus acanthias, assembly GCA_030390025.1. Taxonomy (NCBI): domain Eukaryota; kingdom Metazoa; phylum Chordata; class Chondrichthyes; order Squaliformes; family Squalidae; genus Squalus; species Squalus acanthias. Next base: position 35,787 of record JASTWF010001871.1, on the reverse strand, counting down.
CAGTCCCTCGGAGCCGAGGATGACTCGCTTCCACATTAAAAATGAGTTCTCAGGTGACTGAGTCCAATGCGGGACCTACAGTCTCTGTCACAGGTGGGGCAGACGGTGGTTGAAGGGGCAGGTGGGTGGGGTGCTTGGGTTGACGTGCGCTCCTTGCGCTTGGCTTCCGGCGAAGAGACTCGAGGTGTTCGGCGCCTTCCCGGATGCTTCTCCTCCAGAATCCCCATGTACAGTCCCAGTGTTAGAATCCCCATGTAATTCTGAGCTGTGAGCCTGTACTGAAGGTGCTGTGTGATGGTGGGGTTCGGTCCCAGTCACTGTTTGCCCTCCAGTACCTTGCCGAGTGGTAATTCTGAGCTGTGAGCCTGTACTGAAGGTGCTGTGTGATGGTGGGGTTCGGTCCCAGTCACTGTTTGCCCTCCAGTACCTTGCCGAGTGGTAATTCTGAGCTGTGAGCCTGTACTGAAGGTGCTGTGTAATGGTGGGGTTCGGCCCCAGTCACTGTTTGTTTGCCCTCCAGAACCTTGCCGAGTGGTAATTCTGAGCTGTGAGCCTGTACTGAAGGTGCTGTGTGATGGTGGGGTTCGGCCCCAGTCACTGTTTGCCCTCCAGTACCTTGCCAAGTGGTAATTCTGAGCTTTGAGCCGATACTATGAGCTGCCAGCACTTCGACCATGGGGAGCAGCACAGCTGCCGTCCCTGGCTCATTCTGTCTGGCGAAGCTGAGGCCAATGGTAGCACACCAACAACAACTTGCATTTACATAGCGCCTTTAATGTCGTAAAACGTTCCAAGGCCCTTCACAAGAGCGAAATCCGTCAAAAACTGACTCCGAGACAAAGAAGGAGAGATTCGGACAGGTGACCAAAGACTTGGTCAAAGATCTTGGGGCCGAGGTAACTGAAGGCACGGCTGCCAATGGTGGAGCCTAGGGAGTGGGGGTTGTACAAGAGGCCCGAGTGGGAAGAATGCAGATTTCATAGAATCACAGAATGATACACAAGAGGTTATTTCACTAAATTAGGGCTCATGGGGTTGGGGTAAAATATTAGCATGGATTGAGGATTGGTTAACGGGCAGAAAACAGAGAGTAGGGATAAACGGGTCACTTTCGGGTTGGCAGGCTGCAACTAGTCGGGTACAGCAAGGATCAGTGCTTGGGCCTCAGCTATTTACAATCTGTATCCATGACTTCGATGAGGGGACCGAGTGAAATGTATCCAAGTTTGCTGACGATACAAAGCTCGGTGGGACAGTAAGCTGTGAGGAGGACACAAAGAGCCTGCAAAGGGATATAGACAGGTTAAGTGAGTGGGCAAGAACATGGCAGATGGATTATCATGTGGAGAAATGAGAAGTTATCCACTTTGGTGGGGAAAATAGAAAAGCAGAATATTTTTTAAATGGTGAGAGACTCGGAAATGTTGGTGTTCAGAGGGACCTGCGTGTCCTTGTACACGAATCACAGAAAGTTAACATGCAGGTACAGCAAGCAAATGGTAAGTTAGCCTTTATTACAAATGCATTGGGGTATAAGAGTAAAGAATTCTTCCTGCAATTATATAGGGCCTTGGTGAGACCACACCTGGAGTACTGTGGACAGTTCTGGTACTCTCAGAATGCTGTTAGCTGAGGAGTGCCAGGTTTTTCACCCAGCGATGATGTAGGAACGGCGATATATGCCCAAGTCAGGATAGTGTGTGACTTGGAGGGGAACTGGGAGGTGACGGTGTTCCCATGCACCTGCTGCCCTTGTCCTTCTAGGTGGTGGAGGTCGCGTGTTTGGGAGGTGCTGTCAAAGTTCTAGTCGAGTTGCAGATGTATAAAGTCGCTCTCCTTCACCCCTCCCCCTCCCACCTCACTCTCTCTCCTCCCATAGAGGCCAGAGTCTTGTGTACGCCCAGACCGGGTGGCGGGTTCCCTTCCCTGAAGGACATTAGTGAACCAGTTGGGTTTTTACGACAATCTGGCAGCTTTCATGGTCACTTTTTTCTGGTGCCGACCCCACAAATTCCCAGGTTCATTCAGCTCAATTTCACAACCTGCCTTTGTGTTTTTGTGGGTTCTCTCTCACCCTCCCTTTTTCTTGTTTTGAAATTCATTTTGCAGGGTGTTCGAAGGGCAGGATTTGCAGACAGGAAACTCAAACCAAGCATCACTTCAAGATCTGACAGTCACTCGATTCATCAGGACCTTTGAGCATGAAAGCAGAAAGCACCGTTCAGAGCGGGGAGAAACCGTACACGTGTTCTGTGTGTGGACGAGGCTTCAGCCGATCCTCTGGCCTGTCGAGACACAAGCGCAGTCACACCGGGGAGAAACCGTGTAAATGTGGGGACTGTGGGAAGCGATTCGACTACCCGTTTGAGCTGGAAACTCATCGACGAATTCACACCGGGGAGAGGCCGTTCACCTGCTCCGAGTGTGGGAAGGGATTCACTCGGGCATCCCACCTGCTGACACACCAGCGAGTTCACACTGGGGAGAGGCCGTTCACCTGCTCCGAGTGTGGGAAGGGATTCACTCGGTCATCCAACCTGCTGACACATCAACTTGTTCATAATGATGAGAGACCTTTTAAATGTTCTGACTGTGAGAAGAGATTTAAAAGAAAAACGGATCTGCTGGAACACCAGCGAGTTCACACTGGGGAGAGGCCGTTCACCTGCTCCGAGTGTGGGAAGGGATTCAATTGTTCATCCCACCTGCTGAGACACCAGCGCATTCACACCGGGGAGAGGCCGTTCACCTGCTCCGAGTGTGGGAAGGGATTCACTCGGTCATCCAGCCTGCTGACACACCAGCGAGTTCACACTGGGGAGAGACCGTTCACCTGCTCTGAGTGTGGGAAGGGATTCACTTGTTCATCCAACCTGCTGAGACACCAGCGAGTTCACAAGTGACAGTGCTGTTATTGCTGCTGTTAATTACATCCAGGACTGAACCATATTCATTCTGACAGTTGGGGTTTGTTTCTGCTGATGTTAATAACCCCTGTAACTGGGCTGGAGTTTAATATTCTGGATATCTGTCAAATAAATCAGTTTGCTTTAAACACATTGTTGTGGATTTTTGTCGTTCCCACCTGAGTGTTTAGCATCACCTGGCTGGAGCTCAGAAAGGACAATCTGGGGGGCAGATCGTACGGCGGGAACAGAACTACAGCCTGGACACAGTCCTTCAGGGCCACACTGAGAGGGGCAAATGGCACTTTGGTCTTTCTCGTCTCTCTTCACTGACAGCAATGTCCCCGTGCAGGTTAATCTTGAGGCCTGTAAGGAATGTGTCCCAGCCGCTCTCTCCCATGGGTCAGAGCTCCTGGGCACGGAACAGAAGGCTCCTTTACAACTGTGTTTAGAGTCAGGAAGAACAACGGTGAATGCTGGAAACGTGCTGTCAAATCAGAGATTGGTGTCAAACTGCGATCTGTTCCTGACTGAAAGTGAAACGGCAGGGCTAAGTTTCTAGCCTAAAAATGACTGGTAATTATTCCACGAAGATTTAATGTGTGTGTGTGAGACAGTCCTGAGTCTACCATTTTAAGGCAGGTGTTAGCTCATTTAAAATAAACCCGTTTAAAATAAATTGATTAAAGTCTGCATTAAAATAGCAGAGGGAGGAGTTCACAGGAGCCTGTTAACTGCTGATACAATACAAGGGAGTCAGACTCATTTCCAAGGTGGGCCTGACCCGATATCCTGGCACTTGGCGAGGGCCGCAGTCAGCAAGAGTTATTAAACTAGAAATAGATGAAGATAATCTATATCGGTATTTCCTTCCATTTGGATTTGATTTCCAGCTACTGCTGCTCCCGATCCCTGGCACCTCGGAGCTTGAACCATTGCAGCAACATTTGGAGCAAGTGACTGGGCCGAGGCCTGTCTGGGATATAAACACGAGGACCACTTGTCACCACAGAACTTTGACCCCCAACCTCTGACCCTGGAAGTGAATTCCACAGCCTCACAACTCTCTGTGTAAAGAATCATCGAATCAGAGAAATTTACAGCACAGAAGGAGGCCGATCGGCCCATCGTGTCCGTGCTGGCTGACAAAGAGCGATCCGGCCTAATCCCACTTTCCAGCACTTGGTCCGCAGCCTTCAAGTGTATATCCAAGTACTTTATAACTGTGATGAGGGTCTCTGCCTCCACCACCCTTTCAGAGCAGGGAGGTTATGCTTGAATTGTATAAAACACGAGTTAGGCCACAGCTAGAATACTGCGTGCAGTTCTGGTCACCACATTACAGGAAGGATGAGATTGCACTGGAGAGGGTACAGAGGAGATTTACGAGGATGTTGCCTGGACTGGGGAATTTTAGCTATGAGGAAAGATTGGATAGGTGGAAGATTTAGAGGAGATTTGAGGGGAAATTTCTTCACCCACAGGGTGGTGGGGTCTGGAACTCACTGTCTGAAAGGGTGGTAGAGGCAGAAACTCTCTCCACATTTAAAAAGTACTTGGATGTACACTTGAAGAGCCGTAACCTACAGGGCTACGGACCAAGAGCTGGTAAGAGGGATTAGGCCGGAGAGCCGTAACCTACAGGGCTACGGACCAAGAGCTGGGAAGTGGGACTAGGCCGGATGGCTCTTTGTCGGCCGGCGCGGACACAATGGGCCGGAATGGCCTCCTTCCGTGCCGTGAATGTCTCTGATTCTATGATCAGGATCAGGAGCAGGAGTCGGCCATACGGCCCCTCGAGCCTGCCCCATCTCACCTACTGACACACCAGCATGTTCGTAATGGGGAGAATCCGTTCACTGCTCTGTATGTGGAAAGGGATTCAATCGATCAGAGGCTGAGACAGGAGGAATTATTCTGGGGAATAAGGAAATGGCAGAAACGTTAAACAAATATTTTGTATCTGTCTTCACAGTAGAAGACACAAAAAGCAGACCAAAAATTGTGGGAAACCAAGGGTCTAATGAGGGGGAGGAACTTAACGTCATTAATATAAGTAGAGAAAAAGTACTTGAGAAACTAATGGGACTAAAAGCCGACAAATCCCAATGACCGGACGGCTTACATCCTAGGGTTCTAAAAGAGGTGGCTGAAGAGATAGTGGATGCATTGGTTTTGATCTTCCAAAATTCCCTAGATTCTAGAACGGTCCCAGCGGATTGGAAGGTAGCAAATGTAACACCGCTATTCAAGAAAGGAGGGAGAGAAAAAACAGTGAACTACAGACCAGTTAACCTGACATCAGTCGTCAGGAAAATGCTGGAATCCACTGTTAAGGAAGTGGTATCAAGTCACTTAGAAAATCTTAACTTGATTAGGCAGAGCCAACATGGTTTTATGAAAGGGTTTGACAATTTTATTGGAGTTTTTTGAGGATGTAACTAGCAGGATAAAGGGGAGCCAGTGGATGCAGTATATTTGTAGTTCCAAAAGACATTCGATAAGGTGCCACATAAAAGGTTATTACACAAGATTAGGGCTCATGGGGTTGGGGTAATATAGCAGTATGGATAGAGGATTGGTTAATGGACAAAAAACAGAGAGTCGGGATAAACGGATCTTTTTCAGGTTGGCAGGCTGTAACTAGTGGGATTCCGCAAGGATCAGTGTTGGAGCCTCAGTTATTTACAATCTATATTAATGAGCTAGATGAAGAGACCGAGTGTAATGTCTCCAAGTTTGCTGATGATACAAAGCTAGGTGGGACAGTAAGCTGTGAGGAGAACACAAAGAGTCTGCAAAGGATATAGATAGACTAAGTGAGTGGGCAGTAAGGTGGCAGATGGAGTATAATGTAGGGAAATGTGAGGTTATTCACTTTGGTAGGAAGAATAGAAAAACAGAATATTTTTTAACTGGTGAGAAACTTTCAAATGTTGGTGTTCAGAGAGATTTGGGTGTCCTTGTGCAAGAAACACAGAAAGCTAGCATGCAGGTACAGCAAGCAATAAGGAAGGCAAATGGCATGTTGGCCTTTATTGCAAGGGGTTGGAGTATAAGAGTAAGGAGGTCTTGCTACAATTGTATAGGGCCTTGGTGAGACCACACCTGAAGTACTGTGCACAGTCTTGATCTCCTTATCTAAGGAAGGATATACTTGCCTTGGAGGCGGTGCAACGAAGGTTCACGAGATTGATTCCTGGGATGAGAGGGCTGTCCTATGATGAGAGATTGTGTAGAATGGGCCTATACTCTCTGGAGTTTAGAAGAATGAGAGGTGATCTCATTGAAACATACAAGATTCTGAAGGGGATTGACAGGGTAGATGCTGAGAGGTTGTTTCCCCTGGCTGGAGTGTCTACAACTAGGGGGCATAGTCTCAGGATAAGGGGTCGGCCATTTAAGATTGAGATGAGGAGGAATTTCTTCACTCAGAGGTGTGGTAACACAATACAGCTTCCTGTGACTTGAACTTTATTACATCACTTCCTGTGATTAGTCCAGGATAAATACTGGGCTGATCAGTTGGATCCTGGAGAGGCATAGAGTAAGACCTCTTTTGTATGTAGCACCTTTTTAGTTGATTAAAGCTTACTTTAAGTTCACCACGCGTAAGGCTCATTCTTACGACAATTTAATCAACTTTGAAAAACTTCGCACTCAAACTTTTTGGACGAACTCGGAACTAAGGATCCAGGGAATCACCCATCATGGAAAACATCCTTAAACCATCGCGTCTTGACTTGGACCCAAACACCCCAGCAGCCGGTAAGGTGTGGAAACACTGGTATCGCACGTTTGACAATTTTCTCGAATATTGCAAGGCTGATGATGACTCAAAATTGCGGATACTCATCAACTGTGTCACCCCGAATGTATTTCAGTATGTCGAGGAATGGGGCAGTTACGAGGAGGCAATTCGGACGCTTAAAAGACTATATACTAAGACACCGAATGAGGTCTATGCCAGACATCTACTAGCTACAGCCCAACAAGGGCCGGAGGAATCCATTGATAAATTCCTCCAAGAGCTTCGCAGACTTAGTATGGACTGTAACTTTCAGGCGGCCTCAGCTGAGCTGTACCGTGAAGAAATGATCCGTGATGCTTTCATCTGCGGGCTTGCCTCCCCATTTATACGCCAGCGTCTACTGGAAAGTAAGACACTTGAGCTTCAGAGAGCTTATGACATGGCTTGCTCTCTAGATCTGGCAAAAAGAAATACAGACCTTTATACAGTGCCCAGACCTCGGTCTGCTGCCTTAACTACAGTCAGGCAATTTAAGAGGCCACAGGTGAACTCTATTAGGGAGGACTTTATCCCTGACGATCAATCTGATGACTTCACTGATGAAGAGGATGATGACCCCACTGTGGCAGCCTCTTGGCAATCTAAGAAATGCTTCTTTTGTGGTGATGAGTTTCACCCTCGGAAATTCTGCCCTGCTCGCAATGCGTTTTGCAGTCATTGCAACAAAAAGGGTCATTTTGCAAAGGTTTGCCTATCAAGAGCCTCTACGAGGGCTTATCAAGCTAAGTCCTACCGAACTGCCCCGGTAAGGGCCTATCAAGATGTTCCGGCTAAAATCTATCGTGCTTCCTCTCGGGTTTTCTCTCGAAGAAACACACCTAGAGTTTCAGCCACTCTTTGTGCAACAACACCAATTACAGCTGCTTGTCCTCAGAACCTATTCCATGCAGCTACAAAAGCATCAATTAATGGACATACTTTAGATGCCTTAATTGACTCAGGTAGCACTGATAGTTTCATTAGGGAACAGATTGTTGCAGAGTTAAAGCTACATGTTTTCCCATCGGACCAGGCAATTGCGATGACTCAGTCATCACTTAATACCAGAATTTCTGGCTTTTGTATGGTTGAAATAACACTTAATGGTCACAGGTATCCCTCCACCCGGCTTTCGGTGCTCAAGGACTTATGTAGTGATCTTATCTTAGGGCTAGATTTTCAAAAGCAGCATAAGAAGCTCACCATTGAGTTCGGCGGATCCAAACCTGAACTCACTATTTCTAATATACGACCTCGATTACCGTTCTGTGCATTGTCAGCAGCTTCACTGGATGAACCCTCACTGTTTACCAGTATCCCTCCTCGATGCAAACCGATTATAACAAAGTCACGACGTTTCAGTCAGGAAGACCAGTCTTTTATTGCGGCTGAGATTTCTCGGCTTTTAGCAGAGGATATCATCGAGCCTTGTTCGTCGCCATGGCGCGCCCAGGTCGTTATTGTTAAGAACCCTCTACAACCTCACAAGAAACGGCTGTGCATTGACTATTCACAGACCATCAATCAATATACGGACTTGGACGCATACCCATTGCCGCGCATCGATGATATGGTTAATAAACTGGCTGAGTACACGGTGTTCTCAACATATGATCTGAAAAGTGCCTATCATCAGGTACCCTTGAAGGTCTCAGACAAGCAGTATACGGCCTTTGAAGCCAATGGACGGCTGTATCAATTTCGTCGCCTCCCCTTTGGGGTCACTAATGGAGTGGCTGTCTTCCAGCGAGCAATGGATGACCTGGTCAAACAGGAAGACTTAAAGGATACGTTTCCTTATCTGGACAATATTACTGTCGCAGGTCGCAATCAGCGGGAACATGACGCCAATCTCCAACGATTTTGGGATGCACTCCAGCACCGTAATTTGACATTAAATGCGGCTAAATCCATTGAGTCACAACCAACCATCAACATCCTTGGCTATTGTGTGGGCAATGGCATCATTAAACCTGACCCTGAAAGGCTTCGCCCACTCCAAGAACTCCCGCCACCTAAGAATCCGGCCTCCTTGCGCCGGGCCCTCGGCCTGTTTGCATACTATGCTAAATGGATTCCTAACTTCTCGGACCGAATCCAACCTCTACTGAAGGCCAGCACATTCCCACTAGACACAGCGGCTGTTGCAGCCTTTAACCTCCTGAAAAAACAGTTGGAGAAAGCGGCTCTTCACTCCATCGATGAGAGTCTTCCTTTTGTTGTTGAGTGTGATGCCTCGGAGGTGGCGATCTCGGCCACTCTGAATCAGGAAGGTCGTCCGGTGGCATTTTTGTCCAGGACTTTTCAAGGGGTTGAGCTACATTATCCTCCAGTCGAGAAAGAAGCTACAGCCATCATAGAGGCAGTACGGAAATGGACTCATCTCCTAGCTCGCCAGCACTTTACCTTAATCATGGACCAGCGATCGGTCGCCTTCATGCTCGATAATCGAAAACGGACCAAAATTAAAAATAATAAAATCCAGCTTTGGCGGCTGGAATTGGCCTCTTTTGGTTACACCATCCACTATCGACCTGGCAAGGAGAATGTGGCTCCGGATACCCTCACACGAGCATTCTGCTCCGCCATGGCACCCTCTACGCTCGTAGACATCCATGATGGGTTGTGTCATCCGGGCGTTACTCGCATGCTACACTTCGTGCGGTCCCGAAATCTCCCATTCTCTACCGGGGATGTAAAGAAGATGTGCTCGGACTGCAGAGTCTGTGCGGAATTGAAACCTCAGTTTTTCCGCCCCTCGGGTGGTATACTCATACATGCGACCCAGCCAATGCAACGGCTTAGCATCGATTTTAAGGGGCCGTTGCCCTCTTCAACTCGCAACACTTATCTATTGACCATGGTTGATGAGTATTCCCGTTTTCCGTTTGCCTTTCCCTGCCCCAATATGCTGACGACCACGGTTATCAGCTGCCTTGAGCAGGTATTTGCTTTCTGTGGCATGGCATCCTATGTTCATTCGGATCGGGGCCCTTCTTTTATGTCAGGAGAACTCAAGGCCTATCTCTCGGAACGGGGTATTGCTGCCAGCAGAACGACGCCTTATCATCCGGTCGGGAATGGGCAAGTCGAGCGTTTTAACGCTATCATCTGGAATGCGGTACGTCTGGCTTTGAGATCTCGGGGCCTACCCAACCAGCAATGGGAAGCAGTACTTCCAGACGCATTACACTCCACACGGTCCCTCCTTTCGACCGCCACAAATACGACGCCTCATGAACGGTTCTTCCGATTTCAGCGTCGCTCATCCTATGGGATATCTTTCCCGTCGTGGCTGACTGCACCGGGACCAGTGCTACTCCGAAGATATGTTCGGGCGTCTAAGAATGACCCCCTGGTAGATGAGGTTGAGCTCACTGACGTCAACCCTACCTACGCCTATATTCGGTATCCTGACGGTCGGGAATCTACCGTGTCATTGCGGGATCTGGCTCCCTGCCCGCCGAAACATAGAGGGACACCAGGGGATGATATTGTACCAGGCACATCTCTGGGCTCGCCAGGTGCCTCTCATCACGATCTGGATCTGACGCCGGCTGGTACCTCACTCCAGCGTGCCGACCTGGGGCAGACTGACTATGAGCCCGTCGGGGCTCGCACGCGCAGCCACGATCCACCCCGTACCATACGCTCGGAAACGGATCTGCCACAGCCCTGCCCGACACCCGTTCGGGCACCAGTACACAGTCAGGATCGTCCTGACCCCTCACAGAGCGGGCTGGATCACTCGGACTCTGGTCCACGGCCCGCGGCGGGTAAACGGGCTAGGGGCCCTCTACCGCTACGAGAACCCAAACGGGTGCGGCTCTCTCTCGTCCAGCGGCTACGAAATGGAGGGAGAATGTGGTAACACAATACAGCTTCCTGTGACTCGAACTTCATCCCGGCCTCCTAATCTTTTGGGGGGGGAGAATGTGGTAACACAATACAGCTTCCTGTGACTTGAACTTTATTACATCACTTCCTGTGATTAGTCCAGGATAAATACTGGGCTGATCAGTTGGATCCTGGAGAGGCATAGAGTAAGACCTCTTTTGTATGTAGCACCTTTTTAGTTGATTAAAGCTTACTTTAAGTTCACCACGCGTAAGGCTCATTCTTACGACAAGAGGGTTGTGAATCTTTGGAATTCTCTACTCCAGAGAGCTGTGAATGTTCAGTCTTTGAGTATATTCAAGGCTGAGATAGATAGATTTTTGGACTCTGGGGGAATCAAGGGATATGGAGATCGGGTGGGAAAGTGGAGTTGCGGTCGATGATCAGCCATGAGCTTATTGAATGGTGGAGCAGGCTCGAGGGGCCGTATGGCCAACTGCTGCTCTTATTTCCAATGTTCTTATGTTCTTCTCTGCTGGGTTTTGGTAGGAATCGAGGAAAAACCAGCTGGAAATTCCCTGATCTGTGATTTACAAGGATACTTTCCCTGGTGCATAAGAAACAGGAGCTGGAGTCGGCCATTCGGCCCCTCGAGCCTGCTCCGCCATTCAATAAGATCATGGCTGATCTGATCTTGGCCTCAACTCCACTTTCCCACTCGCTCCCCATAACCCTTGATTCCCCTGTTTTTCAAAAATCTGTCTATCTCCACCTTGAATGTATTCAATGACTCCGCCTCCACAGCTCTCTGGGGTAGAGAATTCCACAGATTCACAACCCTCTGAGAGAAGAAATTCCTCCTCATCTCCGTTTTAAATGGGTGACCCCTTATTCTGAAACTATGCCCCCTCATTCTAGATTCCCCCATGAGGGGAAACATCCTCCCTGCATCGACCCTGTCAACCCCCTTCAGAATCTTATGTTTCAATAAGATCACCTCATTCTTCTAAACTCCAATGAGTATCGGCCCAACCTGCTCAACCTTTCCTCATAAGACAACCCCTTCAACTGAAGAATCAACCTCGTGAAGCTTCTCTGAACTGCCTCCAATGCAAGTGTATCCCTCCTTCAATGAGGAGAGTGAAACTGTCCGCAGTACTCCAGGTGTGGTCTCACTAACGCCCTGTGCAGTGGTTCCCAGCAGTTACTTTTCTTCAGTAATGTTCTCGATCACAATGTTCTGACGAAAGGTCATCGACCTGAAACGTTAACTCGGTTTCTCTCTTCACAGATGCTGCCTGACCTGCTGAGTATCTCCAGCATTTTCTGTTTTTATTTCTCTATCACTAAACTGCCCCCTGCTGTTAATGATGTCATCTCTTATAGTTTCACAATTCCAGGTATAAACATCACACATTATAATCTGATCTATTCTATTACTCACTCTGGTTTAAGCTTACATTGTGGTTAGTAACAGACAGAACCTGTTTTTCCCCTGATCTGATTACAGACTCCAACATGTGGATTCAGTGAATAGAATGTCTTATCAGTGTTGCCATGGTGACCTGTCTGCAGTGAAAGGCCTGTTTGAGTTTCTAACTCAGACTAAACTTCTCTCTCCCACAATACACATTATATCAGACATTTAATTCAATGTATTTTAGCCATGTTATGTTAATATCTTTAAAATCTGCTGGGAGATCAGATACACAAATCTTTAAAAGTTGGAGGACAAGTTTATAAAGTGGTTTAAAAATGTTACCCGAGGTTTTTTATAAATGGGGCGTAGAAAACAAAACCATCGGTTCGGCTGCAGTTAGAACAAGTTTTGGGCATCTTCCACTAGGAAGGATGTCGGGGCCACAGAGAGGCTGCAGAATCAATTCACTGAGGTTATACCACGGATGAGAGACTTTAGTTATCAGAGAATGAAACAGCACAAAAGGCGGCCATTCGGCCCATCATAGAAACATAGAAACATAGAAAATAGGTACAGGAGTAGACCATTCGGTCCTTCGAGCCTGCACCGCCATTCAATGCGTTCATGGCTGAACATGCTACCTCAGTACCCCATTCCTGCTTTCTCGCCATACCCCTTGATCCCCCTAGTTGTGAGTGTTATATCTAACTCCCTTTTGAATATATTTAGCGAGCTGGCCTCAACAACCTTCTGTGGAAGAGAATTCCATAGATTCACCACTCTCTGGGTGAAGAAGTTCCTCCTCAGCTCAGTCTTAAATGGCTTCCCCTTAATCCTTAGACTGTGACCCCTGGTTCTAGTTTTCCCTAACATTGGGAACATTCTGCCCGCATCTAATTTGTCTAAACCAGTCAGGATTTTAAATGTCTCTATAAGATCCCCCCTCATTCTTCTGAACTCCAGAGGATACAAGTTCAGTTGACCCAATCTTTCTTGATATGTCAGTCCGGCCATCCCAGGAATCAATCTAGTGAACCTTCGCTGCACTCCCTCAATAGCAAGAATGTCCTTCCTTAAGTTAGGAGACCAAAACTGCGCACAATACTCCAGGTGTGGCCTCACCAAGGCCCTGTACAACTGCAGCATCACCTCCCTACTCCTGTACTCAAATCCCCTCACTATGAAGGCCATCATTCCGTTTGCTTTCTTGACTGCCTGCTGCACTTGCATTCCCACCTTCAGTGACTGATGTACCATGACGCCCAGGTCTCGTTGCACCTCCCCTTTCCCTAATCTGCCACCATTCAGGTAATAGTCCGCCTCTCTACTTTTACCACCAAAGTGGATAACCTCACATTTATCCACATTGTACTTCATCTGCCATACATTTGCCCATTCTCACCCTGCTTTGTTCAAGTGAGAAGTGCCCCATTTTCTCTCGTCTCTCCTCCTGGGAAAGAGAAGTTCGCCTCAGTTCGAAACTCAAACTTGTGCCAGCTCTTTGGGAGAGCGATCCAATTAGTCCCACTCCCCTGCTCTTTCCCCATATCCCGGTAAATGTTTACCCTTCAAATATTTATCCAATTCTCTTTTGAAAGTTACTCTTGAATCTGCTTCCACCGCCCTTTCAGGCAGTGCATTTCAGATCATCATAACTCGCTGGGTAAAGAAATGTTTCCTCATGATGACCTGTCTGCAGTGAAGCGCCTGTTTGAGTTTCGAACTGAGGCGAACTTCTCTTTCCCAGGAGGAGAGACGAGAGAAACTGGGGCACTTCTCACTAGAACAAAGCAGGGTAAGAGATGTGAGCGAGGTGTTTAAACTGGTTCAACGACACCGACCAAAATACCAGAGACACTCCGTGTCGCTCAGGACCAGTGTCCAGGGGAGAAGCTGATGGGTTTATCAGATCATCTTTGGGTTAAATGTTGTGCTCGTGGAGCTGAGCCCCTAGTGTCAGCATCAAACACTCTCCAGTCGGGTACAGCACGGGTTAGATACAGAGTAAACCCATCAGCCGCTCCCCGACACAGATACCGAGGGACAGGGAGTGTCCGGGACAATGACATTTCTCACTCAACAAGGTATAAATTGATCCTGTACCTCTCCCCATTAATCCTGGGCTCCACACGGGGCGAATCCTGCTCCTGTTTCCCTTCCTGGAACAGCACTGAGCTAAACCCAGCCCATAATGAGCAGGGCTCAGGGAGGTAGGTTGCCGGGCACTGCAGTGATGTCATAAAGCTGGGCCATTCAGCCAAGCTGGTCGTCTCCTTGTCCCTTTAAAGGTGGAGAGCGGAGACACCCTGTCTCAAAACACACCCCACCTGTTCATACTGAGAATCCCCGGGCAAGGCCCAAGGCCCAGAGTGTGGACACACCCCGGGGGAAAAGAGGAGGAGAGCGGGGACACCCTGTCTCAAAACACATCCCACCTGTTCATACTGAGAATCCCCAGGCAAGGCCCAAGGCCCAGAGTGTGGACACACCCCGGGGAAAAGAGGAGAGCGGGGACACCCTGTCTCAAAACACACCCCACCTGTTCATACTGAGAATGCCCAGGCAAGGCCCAAGGCCCAGAGTGTGGACACACCCCGGGGAAAGAGGAGGAGAGCGAGGACACCCTGTCTCAAAACACACCCCACCTGTTCATACTGAGAATCCCCGGGCAAGGCCCAAGGCCCAGAGTGTGGACACACCCCGGGGGAAAAGAGGAGGAGAGCGGGGACACCCTGTCTCAAAACACACCCCACCTGTTCATACTGAGAATCCTCGGGCAAGGCCCAAGGCCCAGAGTGTGGTCACACCCCGGGGAAAAGAGGAGGAGAGCGGGGACACCCTGTCTCAAAACACACCCCACCTGTTCATACTGAGAATCCCCGGGCAAGGCCCAAGGCCCAGAGAGTGGACACACCCCGGGGAAAAGAGGAGGAGAGCGGGGACACCCTGTCTCAAAACACACCCCACCTGTTCATACTGAGAATCCCCAGGCAAGGCCCAGAGTGTGGACACACCCCGGGGAAAGAGGAGGAGAGCGGGGACACCCTGTCTCAAAACACACCCCACCTGTTCATACTGAGAATCCCCGGGCAAGGCCCAAGGCCCAGAGTGTGGACACACCCTGGGGGAATAGAGGAGGAGAGCGGGGACACCCTGTCTCAAAACACACCCCACCTGTTCATACCGAGAATCCCCGGGCAAGGCCCAAGGCCCAGAGTGTGGACACACCCCGGGGAGAGATGGTGCAGTGTGGGGGGTGAGGGAGGAGTCTGCTCATTCCCGGGGGAAGATCAGACAAAGTGCTTTGAGTGGTGGGTCCAGCAGTGAAACTGAAACCAAACCAAAAGGGAACAAATGAAGATCCAATCCAAGGGAACAAGCACCGGGACAATGGGGAGAAACCACAACCGGCCCAAAGTTATTCAGTGAGCGAGCATCGCCTGCTTATTGTGAGAGAGCTCCACACTTGGACCATCCTTTGTGTGGAGAAGAGTTTCCAGCTTCTCTCCTGAAGGGCCTGGCTCGGATTTTAAGGTTCTGTCCCCTCGTCCCAGACTCCCCACCAGTGGAAAGAGTTTCTCTCTATCGACCCTCGCAATTGGTCCAAAATCCTCAAAACCTCAATCAAATCAGCCTCAACTTTCTATAATACATGGAATACAAGCTTAATTTCTGTAAACTCTCAATAGTTTAACCCTTGGAGCCCTGGTAACATGCTGGTGAATCTGCACTGCACTCCTTCCAAGGCCAATCTATTCTTTCTAAGATGCGGGGCCCAGAACGGTGCACAGGGCTCCGGATGTGGTCTAACCAGGGCTTTGTACAGCTGGAGCAAAACTTCCTCCCCTCTATATTCAAGACCTCGCATCATAAGCATTAACATTTCAGCAGCCTTTTAGTTTATATTTATTTTAAAGATTCCCAGGGCAGGTACAGCACAGGTTAGATACAGAGTAAAGTTCCCTCTACACTGTCCCATCAAACACTCACAGGGCAGGTACAGCACGGGTTAGATACAGAGTAAAGTTCCCTCTATACTGTCCCATCAAACACTCCCAGGGAAGGTACAGCACAGGCTTGATCCAGAGTAAAGCTCCCTCTACACTGTCACATCAAACACTCCCAGGGCAGGTACAGCACGGGTTAGATACAGAGTAAAGCTCCCTCTACACTGTCCCATCAAACAATTGAGAGGTCGCACAACACCAGGTTATAGTCCAACAGTTTTATTTGAAATCACAAGCTTTCAGAGCTATCGATTGCTCCTTCCTCAGGTGAAGTAAATTAGATACAGAATCGCCAAAGCATATATATGCTTTGGCGATTCTGTATCTAATTTACTTCACCTGAGGAAGGAGCAATCGATAGCTCCGAAAGCTTGTGATTTCAAATAAAACTGTTGGACTATAACCTGGTGTTGTGCGACCTCTCAATTTTGTCCACCCCAGTCCAACACCGGCATCTCCGCATCATGACCATCAAACAATCCCAGGGCAGGTACAGCACGGGTTAGATACAAAATAAAGCTCCCTCCACAATGTCCCATCAAACACTCCCAGGGCAGGTACAGCACGGGTTACATAGAGAGTAAAACTCCCTCGACACTGTCCCATCAAACACTCCTCGGATAGGTACAGCACAGGTTAGATACAGAGTAAAGCTCCCTCTACACTGCCCCATCAAACACTCCCAGGGCAGGCACAGCACGGGTTAGATACAAAGTAAAGCTCCCTCAACAATGTCCCATCAAACACTCCCAGGGCAGGTACAGCATGGGTTAGATACAGAGTAAAGTTCCCTCTACACTGTCCCATCAAACACTCACAGGGCAGGTACAGCACGGGTTAGATACAGAGTAAAGTTCCCTCTACACTGTCCCATCAAACACTCCCAGGGAAGGTACAGCACAGGCTTGATCCAGAGTAAAGCTCCCTCTACACTGTCACATCAAACACTCCCAGGGCAGGTACAGCACGGGTGAGATACAGAGCAAAGCTCCCTCTACACTGTCCCATCAAACAGTCCCAGGGCAGATACAGCACGGGTTAGATACAGAGTAAAGCTCCCTCTGCACTGTCCCATCAAACAATTGAGAGGTCGCACAACACCAGGTTATAGTCCAACAGTTTTATTTGAAATCACAAGCTTTCAGAGCTATCGATTGCTCCTTCCTCAGGTGAAGTAAATTAGATACAGAATCGCCAAAGCATATATATGCTTTGGCGATTCTGTATCTAATTTACTTCACCTGAGGAAGGAGCAATCGATAGATAGAGAGTAAAACTCCCTCGACACTGTCCCATCAAACACTCCTCGGATAGGTATAGCACAGGTCAGATACAGAGTAAAGCTCCCTCTACACTGTCCCATCAAACACTCCCAGGGCAAGTACAGCACGGGTTAGATACCGAGTAAAGCTCCCTCTACACTGTCCCATCAAACACTCCTAGGGCAGGTACAGCACGGGTTAGATACAGAGTAAAGCTCCCACTACACTGTCCCATCAAAAACTTCCAGGGCAGGTACAGCACGGGTTAGATACAGAGTAAAGCTCCCTAAACACTGTCCGATAAAACACTCCCAGGGCAGGCACAGCACGGGTTAGATACAAAGTAAAGCTCCCTCTACAATGTCCCATCAAACACTCCCAGGGCAGGTACAGCATGGGTTAGATACAGAGTAAAGCTCCCTCTACACTGTCCCAAAAAACACTCCAGGGCAGGTACAGCACGGGTTAGATACAGAGTAAAGCTCCCTCTACACTGTCACATCAAACACTCCAAGGGCAGGTACAGCACGGGTTAGATACAGAGTAAAGCACCCTCTACACTGTCCCATCAAACACTCCCAGGGCAGCTACAGCACGGTTTTGATCCAGAGTAAAGCACCCGCCACACTGTCACATCAAACACTCCCAGGGCAGATACAGCACGGGTTAGATACAGAGTAAAGCACCCTCTACACTGTCCCATCAAACACTTCCAAGGCAGGTACAGCACGGGTTAGATAGAGAGTAAAACTCCCTCGACACTGTCCCATCAAACACTCCTCGGATAGGTATAGCACAGGTCAGATACAGAGTAAAGCTCCCTCTACACTGTCCCATCAAACACTCCCAGGGCAAGTACAGCACGGGTTAGATACCGAGTAAAGCTCCCTCTACACTGTCCCATCAAACACTCCTAGGGCAGGTACAGCACGGGTTAGATACAGAGTAAAGCTCCCACTACACTGTCCCATCAAAAACTTCCAGGGCAGGTACAGCACGGGTTAGATACAGAGTAAAGCTCCCTAAACACTGTCCGATAAAACACTCCCAGGGCAGGCACAGCACGGGTTAGATACAAAGTAAAGCTCCCTCTACAATGTCCCATCAAACACTCCCAGGGCAGGTACAGCATGGGTTAGATACAGAGTAAAGCTCCCTCTACACTGTCCCATAAAACACTCCCAGGGCAGGTACAGCACGGGTTAGATACAGAGTAAAGCTCCCTCTACACTATCCCATCAAACACTCCGCGGATATGTATAGCACAGGTTAGATACTGAGAAAAGCTCCCTCTACACTGTCCCATCAAACACTTCCAGGGCAGGTACAGCACGGGTTAGATACAAAGTAAAGCTCCCTCTACACTGTCCCATCAAACACTCGCAGGGTAGGTACAGCACGGGTTAGATATCGAGTAAATCTCCCTCCACACTGTCCCATAAAACACTCCCAGGGCAGATACAGCACAGGTTAGATACAGAGTAAAGTTCCCTCTACACTGTCCCATCAAACACTTCCAGGGCAGGTACAGCACAGGTTGGATACAGAGTAAAGTTCCCTCTACACTGTCCCATCAAACACTCCCAGGGTAGGTACAGCACGGGTTTGATCCAGAGTAAAGCTCCCTCTACACGGTCCCATTAAACACTCACAGGGCAGGTACAGCACGGGTGAGATACAGATTAAAGCTCCCTCTACACTATCCCATCAAACAGTCCCAGGGCAGATACAGCACGGGTTAGATACAGAGTAAAGCTCCCTCCACACTGTCCCATCAAACAATCCCAGGGCAGGTACAGCACGGGTTAGATACAAAATAAAGCTCCCTCTACAATGTCCCATCAAACACTCCCAAGGCAGGTACAGCACGGGTTTGATACAGAGTAAAGCTCCCTCTACACTGTCCCATCAAACACTCCCAGGGCAGGTACAGCACGGGTTAGATACAGAGTAAAGCACCCTCTACACTGTCCCATCAAACACTCCCAGGGCAGGTACAGCACGGGTTAGATACCGAGTAAAGCTCCCTCTACATTGTCCCATCAAATACTTCCAGGGCAGGTACAGCACGGGTTAGATACCGAGTAAAGCTCCCTCTACATTGTCCCATCAAATACTTCCAGGGCAGGTACAGCACGGGTTAGATACAGAGTAAAGCTCACTCTACACTGTCCCGTCAAACACTCCCAGGGCAGTTACAGCACGGGTTAGATACAAAGTAAAGCTGCCTCTACACTGTCCCATCAAATACTCGCAGGGTAGGTACAGCACGGGTTAGATATCGAGTAAAGCTCCCTCTACACTGTCCCATAAAACACTCCCAGGGCAGATACAGCACAGGTTAGATACAGAGTAAAGTTCCCTCTACACTGTCCCATCAAACACTTCCAGGGCAGGTACAGCACAGGTTGGATACAGAGTAAAGTTCCCTCTACACTGTCCCATCATACACTCCCAGGGTAGGTACAGCACGGGTTTGATCCAGAGTAAAGCTCCCTCTACACTGTCCCATTAAACACTCCAGGGCAGGTACAGCACGGGTGAGATACAGAGTAAAGCTCCCTCTACACTATCCCATCAAACACTCCCAGGGCAGATACAGCACGGGTTAGATACAGAGTAAAGCTCCCTCTGCACTGTCCCATCAAACACTCCCAAGGCAGGTACAGCACGGGTTAGATACAGAGTAAAGCTCCCTCTACACTGTCCCATCAAACACTCCCAGGGCAGGTACTGCACGGTTTAGATACAGAGTAAAGCTTCCTCTACACTGTCCCATCAAACACTCCCAGGGCAGGTACAGCACGGGTTAGATACAGAGTAAAACTCCCTCGACACTGTCCCATCAAACACTCGCAGGGCAGGCACAGCACGGGTTAGATACAGAGTAAAGCTCCCTCTACAATGTCCCATCAAACACTCCTAGGGCAGGTACAGCATGGGTTGGATACAGAGTAAAGCTCCCTCGACACTGTCCCATCAAACACTCCCAGAGCAGCTACAGCATGGGTTAGATACAGAGTAAAGCTCCCTCTAAACTGTCCCATCAAAAACTGCCAGGGCAGGTACAGCATGGGTTAGATACAGAGTAAAGCTCGTTCTACACTGTCCCATCCAATACTCCAAGGGCAGGTACAGCACGGCTCAGATAAAGGGTAAAGCTCCCTCTACACTGTCCCATCAAACACTCCCAGGGCAGGTACAGCATGGGTTAGATACAGAGTAAAGTTCCCTCTGCACTGTCCCATTAAACACTCCAAGGGCAGTACAGCACGGGTAAGATACAGAGTAAAACTCCCTCTGCACTGTCCCATCCAATACGCCAAGGGCAGGTACAGCACGGGTTAGATACAGAGTAAAGCTCACTGTACACTGTCCCATCAAACACTCCCAGGGCAGGTACAGCACAGCTTAGATACAGAGTAAAGCTCCCTCTACACTGTCCCATGAAACACTCCATGCAGATACAGCACGGGTTAGATACACAGTAAATCTCCCTCTGCACTGTCCCATCAAACACTCCCAGGGCAGGTACAGCACGGGTTAGATACAGAGTAAAGCTCCCTCGACACTGTCCCATCAAACACTCGCAGGGCAGGTACAGCACGGGTCAGATACAGAGAAAAGCTACCTCTACACTGTCCCATCAAACACTCCCAGGGCAGGTACAGCACGGGTTGGATACAGAGTAAAGCTCCCTCAACACTGTCCCATCAAACACTCGCAGGGCAGGTACAGCACGGGTTAGATAAAGAGTAAATCTCCCTCTACACTGTCCCATCAAACACTCCCAGGGCAGGACCAGCACAGGTTAGATACAGAGTAAAGCTCCCTCTACACTGTCCCATCAAAAACTGCCAGGGCAGGTCCAGCACAAGTTAGATACAGAGTAAAGCTCCTTCTACACTGTCCCATCAAACACTCCCAGGGCAGGTACAGCACGGATTAGATACAGAGTAAAGCTCCCTCTACACTGTCCCATCAAACACTCCACGGATATGTATAGCACAGGTTAGATACAGAGTAAAGCTACCTCTACACTGTCCCATCAAACACTTCCAGGGCAGGTACAGCACGTGTTAGATACAGAGTAAAGCTCCCTGTACACTGTCCCATCAAACACTCCCAGGGTAGGTACAGCACGGGTTTGATACAGAGTAAAGCTCCCTCTACACTGTCCCATCAAACACCCCCAGGGCAGGTATAGTACGGGCTAGATACAGAGTAAAGCTCCCTCTACACTGTCCCATCAAACACTCCTCGGATATGTATAGCACAGGTTAGATACAGAGTAAAGCTACCTCTACACTGTCCCATCAAACACTCCCAGGGCAGGTACAGCACGTGTTAGATACAGAGTAAAGCTCCCTGTACACTGTCCCATCAAACACTCCCAGGGTAGGTACAGCACGGGTTAGCTATAGAGTAAAGCTCCCTCTACACTGTCCCATCAAACTCTCCCAGGGCAGGTACAGCACGGGTTTGATACAGAGTAAAGCTCCCTCTACACTGTCCCATCAAACACTCCCAGGGCAGGTACAGCACGGGTTAGATACAGAGTAAAGCACCCTCTACACTGTCCAATCAAACAGACCCAGGGCAGATACAGCACGGGTTAGATACACAGTAAATCTCCCTCTGCACTGTCCCATCAAACAGTCACAGGGCAGGTACAGCACGGGTTAGATACAGAGTAAAGCTCCCTCTACACTGTCCCAAACACTCCCAGGGCAGGTACAGCACAGGTAAGATACAGAGTAAAGCTCCCTCGACACTGTCCCATCAAACACTCCAAGGGCAGGTACAGCACGGCTTCGATACAGAGTAAAGCTCCCTCTACACTGTCCCATCAAACACTCCAAGGGCAGGTACAGCACGGGTAAGATACAGAGTAAAACTCCCTCTGCACTGTCCCATCCAATACGCCAAGGGCAGGTACAGCACGGGTTAGATACAGAGTAAAGCTCACTGTACACTGTCCCATCAAACACTCCCAGGGCAGGTACAGCACAGCTTAGATACAGAGTAAAGCTCCCTCTACACTGTCCCATGAAACACTCCATTGCAGATACAGCACGGGTTAGATACACAGTAAATCTCCCTCTGCACTGTCCCATCAAACACTCCCAGGGCAGGTACAGCACGGGTTAGATACAGAGTAAAGCTCCCTCGACACTGTCCCATCAAACACTCGCAGGGCAGGTACAGCACGGGTCAGATACAGAGAAAAGCTACCTCTACACTGTCCCATCAAACACTCCCAGGGCAGGTACAGCACGGGTTGGATACAGAGTAAAGCTCCCTCAACACTGTCCCATCAAACACTCGCAGGGCAGGTACAGCACGGGTTAGATAAAGAGTAAATCTCCCTCTACACTGTCCCATCAAACACTCCCAGGGCAGGACCAGCACAGGTTAGATACAGAGTAAAGCTCCCTCTACACTGTCCCATCAAAAACTGCCAGGGCAGGTCCAGCACAAGTTAGATACAGAGTAAAGCTCCTTCTACACTGTCCCATCAAACACTCCCAGGGCAGGTACAGCACGGATTAGATACAGAGTAAAGCTCCCTCTACACTGTCCCATCAAACACTCCACGGATATGTATAGCACAGGTTAGATACAGAGTAAAGCTACCTCTACACTGTCCCATCAAACACTTCCAGGGCAGGTACAGCACGTGTTAGATACAGAGTAAAGCTCCCTGTACACTGTCCCATCAAACACTCCCAGGGTAGGTACAGCACGGGTTTGATACAGAGTAAAGCTCCCTCTACACTGTCCCATCAAACACCCCCAGGGCAGGTATAGTACGGGCTAGATACAGAGTAAAGCTCCCTCTACACTGTCCCATCAAACACTCCTCGGATATGTATAGCACAGGTTAGATACAGAGTAAAGCTACCTCTACACTGTCCCATCAAACACTCCCAGGGCAGGTACAGCACGTGTTAGATACAGAGTAAAGCTCCCTGTACACTGTCCCATCAAACACTCCCAGGGTAGGTACAGCACGGGTTAGCTATAGAGTAAAGCTCCCTCTACACTGTCCCATCAAACTCTCCCAGGGCAGGTACAGCACGGGTTTGATACAGAGTAAAGCTCCCTCTACACTGTCCCATCAAACACTCCCAGGGCAGGTACAGCACGGGTTAGATACAGAGTAAAGCACCCTCTACACTGTCCAATCAAACAGACCCAGGGCAGATACAGCACGGGTTAGATACACAGTAAATCTCCCTCTGCACTGTCCCATCAAACAGTCACAGGGCAGGTACAGCACGGGTTAGATACAGAGTAAAGCTCCCTCTACACTGTCCCAAACACTCCCAGGGCAGGTACAGCACAGGTAAGATACAGAGTAAAGCTCCCTCGACACTGTCCCATCAAACACTCCAAGGGCAGGTACAGCACGGCTTCGATACAGAGTAAAGCTCCCTCGACACTGTCCCATCAAACACTCCAAGGGCAGGTACAGCACGGCTTCGATACAGAGTAAAGCTCCCTCTATACTGTCCCATCAAACACTCCCAGGGTCGGTACAGCACGGGTTAGATAGAGTAAAGCTCCCTCTGCACTGTCCAACCAATCACTCCCAGGGCAGGTACAGCACGGTGTCAGATACAGAGTAAAACCCCTACTGCACTGTCCCATCAAACACTGCCAGGGCAAGAACAGCACGGGTTAGATACAGAGTAAAGCTACACTGTCTCATCAAACTCTCCCCCGGCAGGTACAGCACGCGTCAGATACAGAGTAAAGCTCCCTCTACACTATCCAATCAAACACTCCCAGGGCAGGTACAGCACGGGTTAGACACAGAATAAAGATCCCTCTACACTATCCTATCAAACACTCCCAGGGCAGGTACCGCACAGGTTTGATACAAAGTAAAGCTCCCTCTACACTATCCCATCAAACACTCCCAGGGCATGTACCGCACGGGTTTGATACAGAGTAAAGCTGCCTCGAGACTGTCCCATCAAACACTCCCAGGGCAGATACAACACGGGTTAGATACAGAGTAAAGCTCCCTCTACACTGTCCCATCACACACTCCCAGGGCAGGTACAGTATGGGTTAGATACAGAGTAAAGCTCCCTGTACAATGTCCCATCAAACACTCCCAGGTCAGATGCAGCATGGGTTAGATAGAGTAAAGCTACCTCTACACTGTCCCATCAAACACTCCCAGGGCAGGTACAGCACGGGTTAGATACAGAGTAAAGCTCCCTCTACACTATCCCATCAAACACTCCCAGGGCATGTACCGCACGGGTTTGATACAGAGTAAAGCTCCCTCTACACTGTCCCATCAAACACTCCCAGGGCAGGAACAGCACAGGTCAGATACAGAGTAAAGCTCCCTGTACACTGTCCCATCAAACACTCCCAGGTCAGATACAGCATGGGTTAGATAGAGTAAAGCTACCTCTACACTGTCCCATCAAACACGCCCAGGGCAGGTACAGCACGGGTCAGATGCAGAGTAAAGCTCCCTCTACACTGACCCATCAAACACTCCAAGGGCAGGTACAGCACGGGTTAGATACAGAGTAAAGCTCCCTCTACACTGTCCCATCAAACGCTCCCAGGGCAGATACAACACGGGTTCGATACAGAGTAAAGCTCCCTCTACACTGTCCAATCAAACACTCCCAGGGCAGGTACAGCACAGCTTAGATACAGAGTAAAGCTCCCGCTACACTGTCCCATCATACACTCCCAGGGCAGATACAACACGGGTTAGATACAGAGTAAAGCTCCCTCTATACTGTCACATCAAACAATCGCAGGGCAGGTACAGCACGGCTTAGATAAAGAGTAAAGCTCCCTCTGCACTGTCCCAAACACTCCCAGGGCAGGTACAGCACAGGTAAGATACAGAGTAAAGTTCCCTCTACACTGTCCCATCAAACACTCCAAGGGCAGGTACAGCACGGGTAAGATACAGAGTAAAGTTCCCTCTACACTGTCCCATCAAACACTCCAAGGGCAGGTACAGCACAGCTTAGATACAGAGTAAAGCTCCCTCTACACTGTCCCATCAAACACTCCCAGGGCAGGTACAGCACGGGTTAGATACAGAGTAAAGCTCCCTCTGTACTGTCCCATCAAACACTCCCAGGGTAGGTACAGCACGGTGTCAGATACAGAGTAAAACCCCCACTGCACTGTCCCATCAAACACTGCCAGGGCAAGAACAGCACGGGTTAGATACAGAGTAAAGCTACACTGTCTCATCAAACTCTCCCACGGCAGGTACAGCACGCGCCAGATACAGAGTAAAGATCCCTCTACACTATCCTATCAAACACTCCCAGGGCAGGTACCGCACAGGTTTGATACAAAGTAAAGCTCCCTCTACACTTTGCCATCAAACACTCCAAGGGCAGGTACAGCACGGGTTTGATACAGCGTAAAGCTCCCTCGAGACTGTCCCATCAAACACTCCCAGGGCAGATACAACACGGGTTAGATACAGAGTAAAGCTCCCTCTACACTGTCCCGTCAAACACTCCAAGGGCAGAAACAGCACGGGTTAGATACAGAGTAAAGCTCCCTCGGCACTATCCCACTCAATACTCCAAGGGCAGGTACAGCATGGGTTACATACAGAGTAAAGCTCCCTCTACACTGTCCCATCAAACACTCCCAGGGCAGATACAGCACGGGTTAGATACAGAGTAAAGCACCCTCTACACTGTCCAATCAAACAGACCCAGGGCAGATACAGCACGGGTTAGATACACAGTAAATCTCCCTCTGCACTGTCCCATCAAACAGTCACAGGGCAGGTACAGCACGGGTTAGATACAGAGTAAAGCTCCCTCTACACTGTCCCATCAAACACTCCCAGGGCAGGACCAGCACAGGTTAGATACAGAGTAAAGCTCCCTCTACACTGTCCCATCAAAAACTGCCAGGGCAGGTCCAGCACAAGTTAGATACAGAGTAAAGCTCCTTCAACACTGTCCCATCAAACACTCCCAGGGCAGGTACAGCACGGATTAGATACAGAGTAAAGCTCCCTCTACACTGTCCCATCAAACACTCCTCGGATATGTATAGCACAGGTTAGATACAGAGTAAAGCTACCTCTACACTGTCCCATCAAACACTTCCAGGGCAGGTACAGCACGTGTTAGATACAGAGTAAAGCTCCCTGTACACTGTCCCATCAAACACTCCCAGGGTAGGTACAGCACGGGTTTGATACAGAGTAAAGCTCCCTCAACACTGTCCCATCAAACACCCCCAGGGCAGGTATAGTACGGGCTAGATACAGAGTAAAGCTCCCTCTACACTGTCCCATCAAACACTCCTCGGATATGTATAGCACAGGTTAGATACAGAGTAAAGCTACCTCTACACTGTCCCAAACACTCCCAGGGCAGGTACAGCACAGGTAAGATACAGAGTAAAGTTCCCTCTACACTGTCCCATCAAACACTCCAAGGGCAGGTACAGCACGGCTTCGATACAGAGTAAAGCTCCCTCTACACTGTCCCATCAAACACTCCCAGGGCAGGTACAGCACGGGTTAGATACAGAGTAAAGCTCCCTCTACACTGTCCCATCATACACTCCCAGGGCAGATACAACACGGGTTAGATGCAGAGTAAAGCTCCCTCTATACTGTCCCATCAAACACTCCCAGGGTAGGTACAGCACGGGTTAGATAGAGTAAAGCTCCCTCTGCACTGTCCAACCAATCACTCCCAGGGCAGGTACAGCACGGTGTCAGATACAGAGTAAAACCCCAACTGCACTGTCCCATCAAACACTGCCAGGGCAAGAACAGCACGGGTCAGATACAGAGTAAAGCTACACTGTCTCATCAAACTCTCCCACGGCAGGTACAGCACGCGTCAGATACAGAGTAAAGCTCCCTCTACACTATCCAATCAAACACTCCCAGGGCAGGTACAGCACGGGTTAGACACAGAGTAAAGATCCCTCTACACTATCCTATCAAACACTCCCAGGGCAGGTACCGCACAGGTTTGATACAAAGTAAAGCTCCCTCTACACTATCCCATCAAACACTCCCAGGGCATGTACCGCACGGGTTTGATACAGAGTAAAGCTCCCTCTACACTGTCCCATCACACACTCCCAGGGCAGGTACAGTATGGGTTAGATACAGAGTAAAGCTCCCTGTACAATGTCCCATCAAACACTCCCAGGGCAGGTACAGCACGGGTTAGATACAGAGTAAAGCTCCCTCTACACTGTCCCATCAAACACTCCCAGGGCAGGTACAGCACGGGTTAGATACAGAGTAAAGCTCCCTCTACACTGTCCCATCAAACACTCCCAGGGCAGGTACAGCACGGGTTAGATACAGAGTAAAGCTCCCTCTACACTATCCCATCAAACACTCCCAGGGCATGTACCGCACGGGTTTGATACAGAGTAAAGCTCCCTCTACACTGTCCCATCAAACACTCCCAGGGCAGGAACAGCACAGGTCAGATACAGAGTAAAGCTCCCTGTACACTGTCCCATCAAACACTCCCAGGTCAGATACAGCATGGGTTAGATAGAGTAAAGCTACCTCTACACTGTCCCATCAAACACGCCCAGGGCAGGTACAGCACGGGTCAGATCCAGAGTAAAGCTCCCTCGACACTGACCCATCAAACACTCCAAGGGCAGGTACAGCACGGGTTAGATACAGAGTAAAGCTCCCTCTACACTGTCCCATCAAACGCTCCCAGGGCAGATACAACACGGGTTAGATACAGAGTAAAGCTCCCTCTACACTGTCCAATCAAACACTCCCAGGGCAGGTACAGCACAGATTAGATACAGAGTAAAGCTCCCGCTACACTGTCCCATCATACACTCCCAGGGCAGATACAACACGGGTTAGATACAGAGTAAAGCTCCCTCTATACTGTCACATCAAACACTCCCAGGGCAGGTACAGCACGGGTTAGATAAAGAGTAAAGCTCCCTCTGCACTGTCCCAAACACTCCCAGGGCGGGTACAGCACAGGTAAGATACAGAGTAAAGTTCCCTCTACACTGTCCCATCAAACACTCCAAGGGCAGGTACAGCACGGGTAAGATACAGAGTAAAGTTCCCTCTACACTGTCCCATCAAACACTCCAAGGGCAGGTACAGCACAGCTTAGATACAGAGTAAAGCTCCCTCTACACTGTCCCATCAAACACTCCCAGGGCAGGTACAGCACGGGTTAGATACAGAGTAAAGCTCCCTCTGTACTGTCCCATCAAACACTCCCAGGGTAGGTACAGCACGGTGTCAGATACAGAATAAAACCCCCACTGCACTGTCCCATCAAACACTGCCAGGGCAAGAACAGCACGGGTTAGATACAGAGTAAAGCTACACTGTCTCATCAAACTCTCCCACGGCAGGTACAGCACGCGCCAGATACAGAGTAAAGATCCCTCTACACTATCCTATCAAACACTCCCAGGGCAGGTACCGCACAGGTTTGATACAAAGTAAAGCTCCCTCTACACTATGCCATCAAACACTCCCAGGGCATGTACCGCACGGGTTTGATACAGCGTAAAGCTCCCTCGAGACTGTCCCATCAAACACTCCCAGGGCAGATACAACACGGGTTAGATACAGAGTAAAGCTCCCTCTACACTGTCCCATCAAACACTCCAAGGGCAGATACAGCACGGGTTAGATACAGAGTAAAGCTCCCTCGGCACTGTCCCATCAAACACTCCCAGGGCAGATACAGCACGGGTTAGATACACAGTAAATCTCCCTCTGCACTGTCCCATCAAACACTCCCAGGGCAGATACAGCACGGGTTAGATACAGAGTAAAGCACCCTCTACACGGTCCAATCAAACAGACCCAGGGCAGACACAGCACGGGTTAGATACACGGTAAATCTCCCTCTGCACTGTCCCATCAAACACTCCCAGGGCAGATACAGCACGGGTTAGATACAGAGTAAAGCTCCTTCTACACTGTCCCATCAAACACTCCCAGGGCAGGTACAGCACGGATTAAATACAGAGTAAAGCTCCCTCTACACTGTCCCATCAAACACTCCTCGGATATGTATAGCACAGGTTAGATACAGAGTAAAGCTACCTCTACACTGTCCCATCAAACACTTCCAGGGCAGGTACAGCACGTGTTAGATACAGAGTAAAGCTCCCTGTACAATGTCCCATCAAACACTCCTCGGATATGTATAGCACAGGTTAGATACAGAGTAAAGCTACCTCTACACTGTCCCATCAAACACTCCCAGGGCAGGTACAGCACGTGTTAGATACAGAGTAAAGCTCCCTGTACACTGTCCCATCAAACACTCCCAGGGTAGGTACAGCACGGGTTAGCTATAGAGTAAAGCTCCCTCTACACTGTCCCATCAAACTCTCCCAGGGCAGGTACAGCACGGGTTTGATACAGAGTAAAGCTCCCTCTACACTGTCCCATCAAACACTCCCAGGGCAGGTACAGCACGGGTTAGATACAGAGTAAAGCACCCTCTACACTGTCCAATCAAACAGACCCAGGGCAGATACAGCACGGGTTAGATACACAGTAAATCTCCCTCTGCACTGTCCCATCAAACAGTCACAGGGCAGGTACAGCACGGGTTAGATACAGAGTAAAGCTCCCTCTACACTGTCCCATCCAACACTCCCAGGGCAGGTATAGTACGGGTTAGATACAAAGTAAAGCTCCCTCGACACTGTCCCATCAAACACTCCCAGAGCAGCTACAGCACAGGTTAGATACAGAGTAAAGCTCCCTCTACACTGTCCCATCAAACACTCCCAGGGCAGGTACAGCATGGGTTAGATACAGAGTAAAGCTCCCTCTACACTGTCCCATCAATACTCCAAGGGCAGGTACAGCACGGCTTAGATAAAGAGTAAAGCTCCCTCTACACTGTCCCATCAAACACTCCCAGGGCAGGTACAGCACGGGTTAGATACAGAGTAAAGCTCCCTCTACACTGTCCCATCATACACTCCCAGGGCAGATACAACATGGGTTAGATACAGAGTAAAGCTCCCTCTATACTGTCCCATCAAACACTCCCAGGGTAGGTACAGCACGGGTTAGATAGAGTAAAGCTCCCTCTGCACTGTCCAACCAATCACTCCCAGGGCAGGTACAGCACGGTGTCAGATACAGAGTAAAACCCCTACTGCACTGTCCCATCAAACACTGCCAGGGCAAGAACAGCACGGGTTAGATACAGAGTAAAGCTACACTGTCTCATCAAACTCTCCCACGGCAGGTACAGCACGCGTCAGATACAGAGTAAAGCTCCCTCTACACTATCCAATCAAACACTCCCAGGGCAGGTACAGCACGGGTTAGACACAGAGTAAAGATCCCTCTACACTATCCTATCAAACACTCCCAGGGCAGGTACCGCACAGGTTTGATACAAAGTAAAGCTCCCTCTACACTATCCCATCAAACACTCCCAGGGCATGTACCGCACGGGTTTGATACAGAGTAAAGCTGCCTCGAGACTGTCCCATCAAACACTCCCAGGGCAGATACAACACGGGTTAGATACAGAGTAAAGCTCCCTCTACACTGTCCCATCACACACTCCCAGGGCAGGTACAGTATGGGTTAGATGCAGAGTAAAGCTCCCTGTACAATGTCCCATCAAACACTCCCAGGTCAGATGCAGCATGGGTTAGATAGAGTAAAGCTACCTCTACACTGTCCCATCAAACACTCCCAGGGCAGGTACAGCACGGGTTAGATACAGAGTAAAGCTCCCTCTACACTATCCCATCAAACACTCCCAGGGCATGTACCGCACGGGTTTGATACAGAGTAAAGCTCCCTCTACACTGTCCCATCAAACACTCCCAGGGCATGTATAGCACAGGTTAGATACAGAGTAAAGCTCCCTCTACACTGTCCCATCAAACACTTCCAGGGCAGGTACAGCACGTGTTAGATACAGAGTAAAGCTCCCTGTACACTGTCCCATCAAACACTCCCAGGGTAGGTACAGCACGGGTTAGATACAGAGTAAAGCTCCCTCTACACTGTCCCATCAAACACTCCCAGGGCAGGTACAGCACGGGCTAGATACAGAGTAAAGCTCCCTCTACACTGTCCCATCAAACACTCCCAGGGCAGGTACAGCACGGGCTAGATACAGAGTAAAGCTCCCTCTACACTGTCCCATCAAACACTCCCAGGGCAGGTACAGCACGGGTTAGATACAGAGTAAAGCTCCCTCTACACTGTCCAATCAAACACTCCCAGGGCAGATACAGCACGGGTTAGATACAGAGTAAAGCTCCCTCTGCACTGTCCCATCAAACACTCCCAGGGCAGGTACAGCACGGGTTAGATACAGAGTAAAGCTCCCTCTACACTGTCCCATCCAACACTCCCAGGGCAGGTACAGCACGGGTTAGATACAGAGTAAAGCTCCCTCTACACTGTCCCATCAAACACTCCCAGGGCAGCTACAGCACAGGTTAGATACAGAGTAAAGCTCCCTCTACACTGTCCCATCAAACACTCCCAGGGCAGGTACAGCACGGGTTAGATACAGAGTAAAGCTACCTCTACACTGTCCCATCAAACACTCCCAGGGCAGGTACAGCACGGGTTAGATACAGAGTAAAGCTCCCTCTACACTGTCCCATCAAACACTCCCAGGGCAGGTACAGCACGGGTTTGATACAGAGTAAAGCTCCCTCTACACTGTCCCATCAAACACCCCAGGGCAGGTACAGCACGGGTTAGATACAGAGTAAAGCTCCCTCTACACTGTCCCATCAAACACTCCCAGGGCAGGTACAGCACTGGTTAGATACAGAGTAAAGCTCCCTCTACACTGTCCCAAACACTCCCAGGGCAGGTACAGCACAGGTAAGATACAGAGTAAAGCTCCCTCTACACTGTCCCATCAAACACTCCAAGGGCAGGTACAGCACGGCTTCGATACAGAGTAAAGCTCCCTCTACACTGTCCCATCAAACACTCCCAGGGCAGGTACAGCACGGGTTAGATACAGAGTAAAGCTCCCTCTACACTGTCCCATCATACACTCCCAGGGCAGATACAACACGGGTTAGATGCAGAGTAAAGCTCCCTCTATACTGTCCCATCAAACACTCCCAGGGTAGGTACAGCACGGGTTAGATAGAGTAAAGCTCCCTCTGCACTGTCCAACCAATCACTCCCAGGGCAGGTACAGCACGGTGTCAGATACAGAGTAAAACCCAACTGCACTGTCCCATCAAACACTGCCAGGGCAAGAACAGCACGGGTCAGATACAGAGTAAGCTACACTGTCTCATCAAACTCTCCCACGGCAGGTACAGCACGCGTCAGATACAGAGTAAAGCTCCCTCTACACTATCCAATCAAACACTCCCAGGGCAGGTACAGCACGGGTTAGACACAGAGTAAAGATCCCTCTACACTATCCTATCAAACACTCCCAGGGCAGGTACCGCACAGGTTTGATACAAAGTAAAGCTCCCTCTACACTATCCCATCAAACACTCCCAGGGCATGTACCGCACGGGTTTGATACAGAGTAAAGCTCCCTCTACACTGTCCCATCACACACTCCCAGGGCAGGTACAGTATGGGTTAGATACAGAGTAAAGCTCCCTGTACAATGTCCCATCAAACACTCCCAGGTCAGATGCAGCATGGGTTAGATAGAGCAAAGCTACCTCTACACTGTCCCATCAAACACTCCCAGGGCAGGTACAGCACGGGTTAGATACAGAGTAAAGCTCCCTCTACACTATCCCATCAAACACTCCCAGGGCATGTACCGCACGGGTTTGATACAGAGTAAAGCTCCCTCTACACTGTCCCATCAAACACTCCCAGGGCAGGAACAGCACAGGTCAGATACAGAGTAAAGCTCCCTGTACACTGTCCCATCAAACACTCCCAGGTCAGATACAGCATGGGTTAGATAGAGTAAAGCTACCTCTACACTGTCCCATCAAACACGCCCAGGGCAGGTACAGCACGGGTCAGATGCAGAGTAAAGCTCCCTCGACACTGACCCATCAAACACTCCAAGGGCAGGTACAGCACGGGTTAGATACAGAGTAAAGCTCCCTCTACACTGTCCCATCAAACGCTCCCAGGGCAGATACAACACGGGTTAGATACAGAGTAAAGCTCCCTCTACACTGTCCAATCAAACACTCCCAGGGCAGGTACAGCACAGCTTAGATACAGAGTAAAGCTCCCGCTACACTGTCCCATCATACACTCCCAGGGCAGATACAACACGGGTTAGATACAGAGTAAAGCTCCCTCTATACTGTCACATCAAACACTCCCAGGGCAGGTACAGCACGGGTTAGATAAAGAGTAAAGCTCCCTCTGCACTGTCCCAAACACTCCCAGGGCGGGTACAGCACAGGTAAGATACAGAGTAAAGTTCCCTCTACACTGTCCCATCAAACACTCCAAGGGCAGGTACAGCACGGGTAAGATACAGAGTAAAGTTCCCTCTACACTGTCCCATCAAACACTCCAAGGGCAGGTACAGCACAGCTTAGATACAGAGTAAAGCTCCCTCTACACTGTCCCATCAAACACTCCCAGGGCAGGTACAGCACGGGTTAGATACAGAGTAAAGCTCCCTCTGTACTGTCCCATCAAACACTCCCAGGGTAGGTACAGCACGGTGTCAGATACAGAATAAAACCCCCACTGCACTGTCCCATCAAACACTGCCAGGGCAAGAACAGCACGGGTTAGATACAGAGTAAAGCTACACTGTCTCATCAAACTCTCCCACGGCAGGTACAGCACGCGCCAGATACAGAGTAAAGATCCCTCTACACTATCCTATCAAACACTCCCAGGGCAGGTACCGCACAGGTTTGATACAAAGTAAAGCTCCCTCTACACTATGCCATCAAACACTCCCAGGGCATGTACCGCACGGGTTTGATACAGCGTAAAGCTCCCTCGAGACTGTCCCATCAAACACTCCCAGGGCAGATACAACACGGGTTAGATACAGAGTAAAGCTCCCTCTACACTGTCCCATCAAACACTCCAAGGGCAGATACAGCACGGGTTAGATACAGAGTAAAGCTCCCTCGGCACTGTCCCATCAAACACTCCCAGGGCAGATACAGCACGGGTTAGATACACAGTAAATCTCCCTCTGCACTGTCCCATCAAACACTCCCAGGGCAGATACAGCACGGGTTAGATACAGAGTAAAGCACCCTCTACACTGTCCAATCAAACAGACCCAGGGCAGACACAGCACGGGTTAGATACACAGTAAATCTCCCTCTGCACTGTCCCATCAAACACTCCCAGGGCAGATACAGCACGGGTTAGATACAGAGTAAAGCTCCCTCTACACTGTCCCATCAAACACTCCCAGGGCAGGTACAGCACGGATTAGATACAGAGTAAAGCTCCCTCTACACTGTCCCATCAAACACTCCTCGGATATGTATAGCACAGGTTAGATACAGAGTAAAGCTACCTCTACACTGTCCCATCAAACACTCCCAGGGCAGGTACAGCACGTGTTAGATACAGAGTAAAGCTCCCTGTACACTGTCCCATCAAACACTCCCAGGGTAGGTACAGCACGGGTTAGATACAGAGTAAAGCTCCCTCTACACTGTCCCATCAAACACTCCCAGGGCAGGTACAGCACGGGTTAGATACAGAGTAAAGCTCCCTCTACACTGTCCCATCAAACACTCCCAGGGCAGGTACAGCACGGGTTAGATACAGAGTAAAGCTCCCTCTACACTGTCCAATCAAACACTCCCAGGGCAGATACAGCACGGGTTAGATACAGAGTAAATCTCCCTCTGCACTGTCCCATCAAACAGTCACAGGGCAGGTACAGCACGGGTTAGATACAGAGTAAAGCTCCCTCTACACTGTCCCATCAAACGCTCCCAGGGCAGATACAGCACGGGTTAGATACAGAGTAAAGCTCCCTCTACACTGTCCATCAAACACTCCCAGGGCAGGTACAGCACAGCTTAGATACAGAGTAAAGCTCCCTCTACACTGTCCCATCAAACACTCCCAGGGCAGATACAGCACGGGTTAGATACAGAGTAAAGCTCCCTCTATACTGTCACATCAAACACTCCCAGGGCAGGTACAGCACGGGTTAGATAAAGAGTAAAGCTCCCTCTGCACTGTCCCAAACACTCCCAGGGCGGGTACAGCACAGGTAAGATACAGAGTAAAGTTCCCTCTACACTGTCCCATCAAACACTCCAAGGGCAGGTACAGCACGGGTAAGATACAGAGTAAAGTTCCCTCTACACTGTCCCATCAAACACTCCAAGGGCAGGTACAGCACAGCTTAGATACAGAGTAAAGCTCCCTCTACACTGTCCCATCAAACACTCCCAGGGCAGGTACAGCACGGGTTAGATACAGAGTAAAGCTCCCTCTGTACTGTCCCATCAAACACTCCCAGGGTAGGTACAGCACGGTGTCAGATACAGAATAAAACCCCCACTGCACTGTCCCATCAAACACTGCCAGGGCAAGAACAGCACGGGTTAGATACTGAGTAAAGCTACACTGTCTCAT
>JASTWF010001870.1:0-54529 GCA_030390025.1 Squalus acanthias | reverse complement strand
GAGAGAGTTACAGTATGTGAGAGAGAGAGTTACAGTCTGTGTGAGAGAGTTTACAGTCTGTGAGAGAGAGATTACAGTCCTGTGAGAGAGAGTTACAGTCTGTGAGAGAGTTACAGTCTGTGAGAGAGAGTTACAGTCTGACTGAGAGAGAGTTACAGTCTGTGAGAGAGAGTTACAGTCTCGAGAGAGAGAGTACAGTCTGTGAGAGAGAGGTAACAGTCTGTGAGAGAGAGATACAGTCTGTGAAGAGAGAGTTACAGTCTGTGCAGAGAGAGATTACAGTCTGTGAGAGAGAGTTACAATCTGTGTGAGAGAGCGTTACAGTCTGTGAGAGAGAGTTACAGTCTGTGAGAGAGAGTTACAGTCTGTGAGAGGAGAGAGTTACAGTCTGTGAGAGAGAGAGAGGTTACAGTCTGTGAGAGAGAGTTACAGTCTGTGAGAGAGAGTTACAGTCTGTGAGATGTGGAGAGAGAGGGTTACAGGTCTGTGAGAGAGAGAGTTACAGTCCTTGAGTGAGAGTTACAGTCTGTGTGAAGAGATTACAGTCTGTGAGAGAGAGTTACCAGTCTGTGAGAGAGAGTTACATTCTGTGAGAGAGAGAGTTACAGTCGTGAGAGAGAGTTACATTCTGTCGAGAGAGAGAGTTACCGTCTAGTGAGAGTGAAGTTACTAGTCTGGTGAGAGAGAGTTACAGTCTGTGGAGAGGAGAGAGTTATAGTCTGTGAGAGAGAGTTACAGTCTGTCAGAGAGGAGAGTACCGTCTGTGAAGAGAGGAGGTTACAGTTTGTGAGAGAGAGTGTTACTGTCTGTGGACAGAGAGTATCAGTCTGTGAGAGAGAGAGGTTACAAGTCCTGTGAGAGAGAGTTACAGTCTGTGAGAGAGAGTTACAGTCTGTGTGAGAGGTAAGTGAGATACAGTCTGTGGAGAGAGAGTTACAGTCTAGTGAGAGAGGTTACAGTCTGTGAGAGAGAGTTACAGTCTGTGAGAGAGAGAGTTACAGTCTGTGAGAGAGAGTTACAGTCTGTGAGAGAGAGAGTTACAGTCTGTGAGAGAGAGTTACAGTCTGTGTGAGAGAGAGTTACAGTCTGTGAGAGAGAGTTACAGTCTGTGAGAGAGAGAGTAACAGTCTGTGAGAGAGAGAGTTACAGTCTGTGAGAGAGAGTTACAGTCTGTGAGAGAGAGAGTTACAGTCTGTGAGAGAGAGTTACAGTCTGTGAGAGAGAGAGTTACAGTCTTGAGAGAGAGAGTTACAGTCTGTGAGAGAGAGAGAGATTACAGTCTGTGAGAGAGAGTTACAGTCTGTGAGAGAGAGAGTTACAGTCTGTGAGAGAGAGTTACAGTCTGTGAGAGAGAGAGTTACAGTCTGTGAGAGAGAGAGTTACAGTCTGTGAGAGAGAGTTACAGTCTGTGAGAGAGAGTTACAGTCTGTGAGAGAGAGAGTTACAGTCTGTGAGAGAGAGAGTTACAGTCTGTGAGAGAGAGTTACAGTCTGTGAGAGAGAGTTACAGTCTGTGAGAGAGAGAGTTACAGTCTGTGAGAGAGAGTTACAGTCTGTGAGAGAGAGAGTTACAGTCTGTGAGAGAGAGTTACAGTCTGTGAGAGAGAGTTACAGTCTGTGAGAGAGAGAGTTACAGTCTGAGAGAGAGTTACAGTCTGTGAGAGAGAGTTACAGTCTGTGAGAGAGAGTTACAGTCTGTGAGAGAGAATTTACAGTCTGTGAGAGAGAGAGTTACAGTCTGTGTGAGAGAGAATTACAGTCTGTGAGAGAGTTACAGTCTGTGAGAGAGAGGTAACAGTCTGTGAGAGAGAGAGTTACAGTCTGTGAGAGAGAGTTACAGTCTGTGAGAGAGAGTTACAGTCTGTGAGAGAGAGTTACAGTCTGTGAGAGAGAGAGTTACAGTCTGAGAGAGAGAGAGTTACAGTCTGTGAGAGAGAGAGTTACAGTCTGTGAGAGAGAGTTACAGTCTGTGAGAGAGAGAGTTACAGTCTGTGAGAGAGAGTTACAGTCTGTGAGAGAGAGAGTTACAGTCTGTGAGAGAGAGAGTTACAGTCTGTGAGAGAGAGTTACAGTCTGTGAGAGAGAGTTACAGTCTGTGAGAGAGAGTTACAGTCTGTGAGAGAGAGAGTTACAGTCTGTGAGAGAGAGTTACAGTCTGTGAGAGAGAGAGTTACAGTCTGTGAGAGAGAGTTACAGTCTGTGAGAGAGAATTACAGTCTGTGAGAGAGAGTTACAGTCTGTGAGAGAGAGTTACAGTCTGTGAGAGAGAGTTACAGTCTGTGAGAGAGAGTTACAGTCTGTGAGAGAGAGTTACAGTCTGTGAGAGAGAGAGTTACAGTCTGTGAGAGAGAGTTACAGTCTGTGAGAGACAGTTACAGTCTTTGAGAGAGAGAGTTACAGTCTGTGCGAGAGAGAGTTACAGTCTGTGAGAGAGAGTTACAGTCTGTGAGAGAGATAGTTACAGTCTGTGAGAGAGAGTTACAGTCTGTCAGAGAGAGAATTACAGTCTGTGAGAGAGAGTTACAGTCTGTGAGAGAGAGTTACAGTCTGTGAGAGAGAGAGTAACAGTCTGTGAGAGAGAGAGTTACAGTCTGTGAGAGAGAGAGTTACAGTCTGTGAGAGAGAGAGTTACAGTCTGTGTGAGAGAGAGTTACAGTCTGCGAGAGAGAGAGTTACAGTCTGTGAGAGAGAGAGTTACAGTCTGTGAGAGAGAGAGAGATACAGTCTGTGAGAGAGAGTTACAATCTGTGAGAGAGAGAGATACAGTCTGTGAGAGAGAGTTACAGTCTGTGAGAGAGAGAGTTACAGTCTGTGAGAGAGAGAGTTACAGTCTGTGAGAGAGAGTTACAGTCTGTGAGAGAGAGTTACAGTCTGTGAGAGAGAGATTTACAGTCTGTGAGAGAGAGAGTTACAGTCTGTGAGAGAGAGTTACAGTCTGTGAGAGAGAGTTACATTCTGTGAGAGAGAGAGTTACAGTCTGTGAGAGAGAGTTACAGTCTGTGAGAGAGAGAGTTACAGTCTGTGAGAGAGAGTTACAGTCTGTGAGAGAGTTACAGTCTGTGTGAGAGAGATTTACAGTCTGAGAGAGAGTTACAGTCTGTGAGAGAGAGTTACAGTCTGTGAGAGAGAGTTACAGTCTGTGAGAGAGAATTACAATATGTGAGAGAGAGAGTTACAGTCTGTGTGAGAGAGAATTACAGTCTGTGAGAGAGTTACAGTCTGTGAGAGAGAGTAAAAGTCTGTGAGAGAGAGTTACAGTCTGACTGAGAGAGAGTTACAGTCTGTGAGAGAGAGTTATAGTCTGTGAGAGAGAGTTACAGTCTGTGAGAGAGAGAGTTTCAGTCTTTGAGAGAGAGAGAGTTACAGTCTGTGAGAGAGAGAGTTACAGTCTGTGAGAGAGAGTTACAGTCTGTGAGAGAGATAGTTACAGTCTGTGAGAGAGAGTTACAGTCTGTGCGAGAGACAGTTACAGTCTGTGCGAGAGAGAGTTACAGTCGGTGAGAGAGAGTTACAGTCTGTGAGAGAGAGTTAAAGTCTGCGAGAGAGAGTTACAGTCTGTGAGAGAGAGAGTTACAGTCTGTGAGAGAGAGTTACAGTCTGTGAGAGAGAGTTACAGTCTGTGAGAGAGAGTTACAGTCTGTGAGAGAGAGTTACAGTCTGTGAGAGAGAGAGTTACAGTCTGTGCGAGAGAGAGTTACAGTCTGTGAGAGAGAGTTACAGTCTGTGAGAGAGAGTTACAGTCTGTGAGAGAGGTTACAGTCTGTGAGAGAGAGAGTTACAGTCTGTGAGAGAGAGTTACAGTCTGTGAGAGAGAGTTACAGTCTGTGAGAGAGAGAGTTACAGTCTGTGAGAGAGAGAGTTACAGTCTGTGAGAGAGAGTTACAGTCTGTGAGAGAGAGAGTTACAGTCTGTGAGAGAGAGTTACAGTCTGTCAGAGAGAGAATTACAGTCTGTGAGAGAGAGTTACAGTCTGTGAGAGAGAGTTACAGTCTGTCAGAGAGAGAGTTACAGTCTGTGAGAGAGATTTACAGTCTGTGAGAGAGAGTTACAGTCTGTCAGAGAGAGTTACAGTCTGTGAGAGAGAGTTACAGTCTGTGAGAGAGAGTTACAGTCTGTCAGAGAGAGTGTTACAGTCTATGAGAGAGAGTTACAGTCTGTGATAGAGAGACTTGCTATCTGTGAGAGAGAGTTACAGTCTATGTGAGAGAGTGCTGCAGTCTGTGAGAGAGAGTTACAGTCTGTGAGATAGAGAGTAACAGTCTGTGAGAGAGAGAGTTACAGTCTGTGAGAGAGAGCGTTACAGTCTGTGAGAGAGAGAGTTACAGTCTGTGTGAGAGAGAGTTACAGTCTGTGAGAGAGAGAGTTACAGTCTGTGAGAGAGAGAGTGACAGTCTGTGAGAGATAGAGATACAGTCTGTGAGAGAGAGAGTTACAATCTGTGAGAGAGAGAGAGATACAGTCTGTGAGAGAGAGAGTTACAGTCTGTGAGAGAGATAGTTACAGTCTGTGAGAGAGAGAGAGTTACAGTCTGTGAGAGAGAGAGTTGCAGTCTGTGAGAGAGAGTTACAGTCTGTGATAGAGAGATTTACAGTCAGTGAGAGAGAGAGTTACAGTCTGTGAGAGAGAGTTACAGTCTGTGAGAGAGAGTTACATTCTGTGAGAGAGAGAGTTACAGTCTGTGAGAGAGAGTTACAGTCTGTGAGAGAGAGAGTTACAGTCTGAGAGAGAGAGAGTTACAGTCTGTGAGAGAGAGTTACAGTCTGTGAGAGAGAGTTACAGTCTGTGAGAGAGAATTACAATATGTGAGAGAGAGAGTTACAGTCTGTGTGAGAGAGTTACAGTCTGTGAGAGAGAGAATTACAGTCTGTGAGAGAGAGTTACAGTCTGTGAGAGAGAGTAAAAGTCTGTGAGAGAGAGTTACAGTCTGACTGAGAGAGAGTTACAGTCTGTGAGAGAGAGTTACAGTCTGTGAGAGAGAGTTACAGTCTGTGAGAGAGAGTTACAATCTGTGTGAGAGAGAGTTACAGTCTGAGAGA
Source organism: Squalus acanthias (assembly GCA_030390025.1). Classification (NCBI taxonomy): domain Eukaryota; kingdom Metazoa; phylum Chordata; class Chondrichthyes; order Squaliformes; family Squalidae; genus Squalus; species Squalus acanthias. The sequence goes on along the minus strand of JASTWF010001870.1, from coordinate 49,494 downwards.
GAGAGTTACAGTCTGTGAGAGAGAGTTACAGTCTGAGAGAGAGAGAGTTACAGTCTGTGATAGAGTGAGTTACAGTCTGTGAGAGAGAGAATTGCAGTCTGTGAGAGAGAGTTACAGTCTGTGAGAGTGAGTAAAAGTCTGTGAGAGAGAGTTACAGTCTGACTGAGAGAGAGTTACAGTCTGTGAGAGAGAGTTATAGTCTGTGAGAGAGAGTTACAGTCTGTGAGAGAGAGAGTTTCAGTCTGTGAGAGAGAGAGAGTTACAGTCTGTGGGAGAGATAGTTACAGTCTGTGAGAGAGAGTTACAGTCTGTCAGAGAGAGAGTTACAGTCTGTGAAAGAGAGTTACAGTCTGTGAGAGAGAGTTACAGTCTGTCAGAGAGAGAGTTACAGTCTGTGAGAGAGAGTTATAGTCTGTGAGAGAGAGAGTTGCAATCTGTGAGAAAGAGATACCGTCTGAGAGAGAGAGTTGCAGTCTGTGAGAGAGAGTTGCAGTCTGTGAGATAGAGAGTAACAGTCTGTGAGAGAGAGAGTTACAGTCTGTGAGAGAGTGAGTTACAGTCTGTGAGAGAGAGTTACAATCTGAGAGACAGAGAGTTACAGTCTGTGAGAGAGAGATTTACAGTCTGTGAGAGAGAGTTACAGTCTGAGAGAGAGAGTTACAGTCTGTGAGAAAGAGAGTTACAGTCTGTGAGAGAGAGTTACAGTCTGTGAGAGAGAGAGTTTCAGTCTGTGAGAGAGAGAGTTACAGTCTGTGAGAGAGAGAGAGTTGCAGTCTGTGAGAGAGAGTTACTTTCTGTGAGAGAGAGAGTTACAGTCTGTGAGAGAGAGTTACAGTCTGTGAGAGAGAGATTTACAGTCTGTGAGAGAGAGAATTACAGTCTGTGTGAGAGAGTTACAGTCTGTGAGAGAGAGTTACAGTCTGTGAGAGAGAGAGTAGCAGTCTATGAGAGAGTTACAGTCAGTGAGAGAGAGATTTACTGTGAGAGATAGCTACAGTCTGTGAGAGATAGTTGAAGTCTGTGAGAGACGGTTAAAGTCTGTGAGAGAGAGAGTTACAGTCTGTGAGAGAGAGTTACAGTCTGTGAGAGAGAGTTACCGTCTTTGAGAGTGAGAGTTACAGTCTGTGCGAGAGAGAGTTACAGTCTGTGAGAGAGAGTTACAGTCAGTGAGAGAGAGTTACAGTCTGTGAGAGAGATAGTTACAGTCTGTGAGAGAGAGTTACTGTCTGTCAGAGAGAGAATTAAAGTCTGTGAGAGAGAGTTACAGTCTGTGAGAGAGAGTTACAGTCTGTCAGAGAGAGTGTTACAGTCTGTGAGAGAGAGTTACAGTCTGTCAGAGAGAGTTGCTATCTGTGAGAAAGAGTTACAGTCTGTGAGAGAGAGAGCTGCAGTCTGTGAGAGAGAGAGTTACAGTCTGTGAGAGAGAGAGTTACAGTCTGTGAGAGAGAGAGTTACAGTCTGTGAGAGAGAGTTACAGTCTTTGAGAGAGACAGTTACAATCTGTGAGAGAGAGAGAGTTACAGTCTGTGAGAGAGAGAGTTACAGTCTGTGAGAGAGATAGTTACAGTCTGTGAGAGAGAGAGAGTTACACTCTTTGAGAGAGAGTTGCAGTCTCTGAGAGAGAATTACAGTCTGTGAGAGAGAGATTTACAGTCTGTGAGAGAGAGAGTTACAGTCTGTGAGAGAGAGTTACAGTCTGTGAGAGAGAGTTACATTCTGTGAGGGAGAGAGTTACAGTCTGTGAGAGAGAGATTTACTTTGAGAGAGAGTTGCAGTCTGTGAGAGAGAGATTTACACTTTTTGAGAGAGTTACAGTCTGTGTGAGAGAGAATTACAGTCTGAGAGAGAGAGAGTTACAGTCTGTGAGAGAGAGTTACAGTCTGTGAGAGAGAGTTATAGCCTGTGAGAGAGAGTTACAGTATGTGAGAGAGAGAGTTACAGTCTGTGTGAGAGAGTTACAGTCTGTGTGAGAGAATTACAGTCTGTGAGAGAGAGTTACAGTCTGTGAGAGAGAGTTACAGTCTGTGAGAGAGAGTTACAGTCTGTGAGAGAGAGTTACAGTCTGTGAGAGAGAGTTACAGTCTGTGAGAGAGAGTTACAGTCTGTGAGAGAGAGTTACAGTCTGTGAGAGAGAGAGTTAGTCTGTGAGAGAGAGTTACAATCTGTGTGAGAGAGAGTTACAGTCTGTGAGAGAGAGAGTTACAGTCTGAGAGAGAGAGAGTTACAGTCTGTGAGAGAGAGTTACAGTCTGTGAGAGAGAGTTACAGTCTGTGAGAGAGAGTTACAGTCTGTAGAGAGAGAGTTACAGTCTGTGAGAGAGAGTTACAGTCTGTGTGAGAGAGAGTTACAGTCTGTGAGAGAGAGTTACAGTCTGTGAGAGAGAGTTACAGTCTGTGAGAGAGAGTTACAGTCTGTGAGAGAGAGTTACAGTCTGTGAGAGAGAGTTACAGTCTGTGAGAGAGAGTTACAGTCTGTGAGAGAGAGTTACAGTCTGTGAGAGAGAGTTAAGTCTGTGAGAGAGAGTTACAATCTGTGTGAGAGAGAGTTACAGTCTGTGAGAGAGAGAGTTACAGTCTGTGAGAGAGAGTTACAGACTGAGAGAGAGAGAGTTACAGTCTGTGATAGAGTGAGTTACAGTCTGTGAGAGAGAGAATTACAGTCTGTGAGAGAGAGTTACAGTCTGTGAGAGAGAGTAAAAGTCTGTGAGAGAGAGTTACAGTCTGACTGAGAGAGAGTTACAGTCTGTGAGAGAGAGTTATAGTCTGTGAGAGAGAGTTACAGTCTGTGAGAGAGAGAGTTTCAGTCTGTGAGAGAGAGAGAGTTACAGTCTGTGAGAGAGAGAGAGTTACAGACTGTGAGAGAGAGATTTAACGTGAGAGAGAGTTGCAGTCTGAGAGAGAGGGAGTTACAGTCTGTGAGAGAGAGAGTTACAGTCTGTGCGAGAGAGAGTTACTGTCTGTCAGAGAGAGAGTTACAGTCTGTGAGAGAGAGTTACAGTCTGTGAGAGAGAGTTACAGTCTGTGAGAGAGAGTTACAGTCTGTGAGAGAGAGAGTTACAGTCTGTGAGAGAGAGAGTTACAGTCTGTGAGAGAGAGTTACAGTCTGTGAGAGAGAGAGTTACAGTCTGTGAGAGAGAGTACAGTCTGTCAGAGAGTTAGTTACAGTCTGTGAGAGAGAATTACAGTCAGTCAGAGAGGAGTTACAGTCTGTCAGAGAGTGAGTTGCGATCTGTGAGAGAGAGTTACAGTCTGTGAGAGAGAGAGAATTACAGTCTGTGTGAGAGAGAGTTACAGTCTGTGAGAGAGAGAGTTTCAGTCTGTGAGAGAGAGAGTTACAGTCTGTGAGAGAGAGTTACAGTCTGTGAGAGAGAGTTACAGTCTGTGAGAGAGAGTTACAGTCTGTGAGAGAGAGATTTACAGTCTGTGAGAGAGAGAGTTACAGTCTGTGAGAGAGAGAGAGTTACAGTCTGCGAGAGAGAGAGTTGCAGTCTGTGAGAGAGAGTTACAGTCTGTGAGAGAGAGAGTTGCAGTCTGTGAGAGAGAGAGTTACAGTCTGTGAGAGAGAGTTACAGTCTGTGAGAGAGAGAGTTACAGTCTGTGAGAGAGAGTTACAGTCTGAGAGAGAGAGTTACAGTCTGTGAGAGAGAGTGTTACAGTCTGTGTGAGAGAGAGTTACAGTCTGAGAGAGAGAGAGTTACAGTCTATGAGAGAGAGTTACAGTCTGTGAGAGAGAGTTACAGTCTGTGAGAGAGAGAGTTGCAGTCTGTGAGAGAGAGTTACAGTCTGTGTGAGAGAGTTACAGTCTGTGAGAGAGAGTTACAGTCTGTGAGAGAGAGAGTTACAGTCTGTGAGAGAGAGTTACAGTCTGTGAGAGAGAGAGTTACAGTCTGTGAGAGAGAGTTACAGTCTGTGAGAGAGAAGTTACAGTCCTGTGAGAGAGAGTTACAGTCTGTGAGAGAGAGAGTTACAGTCTGTGAGAGAGAGTTACAGTCTGTGAGAGAGAGTTACAGTCTGTGAGAGAGAGAGTTACAGTCTGTGAGAGAGAGTTACAGTCTGTGAGAGAGAGAGTTACAGTCTGTGAGAGAGAGTTACAGTCTGTGAAGAGAGAGTTACAGTCTGTGAGAGAGAGTTACAGTCTGTGAGAGAGAGTTACAGTCTGTGAGAGAGAGTTACAGTCTGTGAGAGAGAGTTACAGTCTGTGAGAGAGAGATTACAGTCTGTGAGAGAGAGTTACAGTCTGTGAGAGAGAGTTACAGTCTGTGAGAGAGAGTTACAGTCTGTGAGAGAGAGTTACAGTCTGTGAGAGAGAGTTACAGTCTGTGAGAGAGAGTTACAGTCTGTGAGAGAGAGTTACAGTCTGTGAGAGAGAGTTACAGTCTGTGAGAGAGAGATTACAGTCTGTGAGAGAGAGTTACAGTCTGTGAGAGAGAGTTACAGTCTGTGAGAGAGAGTTACAGTCTGTGAGAGAGAGAGTTACAGTCTGAGAGAGAGAGTTACAGTCTGTGAGAGAGAGAGTTACAGTCTGTGAGAGAGAGTTACAGTCTGTGAGAGAGAGATACAGTCTGTGAGAGAGAGTTACAGTCTGTGAGAGAGAGAGTTACAGTCTGTGAGAGAGAGTTACAGTCTGTGAGAGAGAGAGTTACAGTCTGTGAGAGAGAGAGTTACAGTCTGCGAGAGAGAGAGCTTACAGTCTGTGAGAGAGAGTTACAGTCTGTGAGAGAGATTTACAGTCTGTGAGAGAGAGTTACAGTCTGTGAGAGAGAGTTACAGTCTGAGAGAGAGTTACAGTCTGTGAGAGAGAGAGTTACAGTCTGTGAGAGAGAGTTACAGTCTGTGAGAGAGAGAGTTACAGTCTGGAGAGAGAGTTACAGTCTGTGAGAGAGGTTACAGTCTGTGAGAGAGAGATTACCAGTCTGTGAGAGAGAGTTACAGTCTGTGAGAGAGAGTTACAGTCTGTGGAGAGAGAGTTACAGTCTGTGAGAGAGAGTTACAGTCTGTGAGAGAGAGAGTTACAGTCTGTGAGAGAGAGAGTTACAGTCTGTGAGAGAGAGTTACAGTCTGTGAGAGAGAGTTACAGTCTGTGAGAGAGAGTTACAGTCTGTGAGAGAGAGTTACAGTCTGTGAGAGAGAGAGTTACAGTCTGTGAGAGAGAGTTACAGTCTGTGAGAGAGAGTTACAGTCTGTGAGAGAGAGTTACAGTCTGTGAGAGAGAGAGTTACAGTCTGTGAGAGAGAGTTACAGTCTGTGAGAGAGAGTTACAGTCTGTGAGAGAGAGAGTTACAGTCTGTGAGAGAGAAGTTACAGTCTGTGAGAGAGAGTTACAGTCTGTGAGAGAGAGTTACAGTCTGTGAGAGAGAGTTACAGTCTGTGAGAGAGAGAGTTACAGTCTGTGAGAGAGAGAGTTACAGTCTGTGAGAGAGAGTTACAGTCTGTGAGAGAGAGTTACAGTCTGTGAGAGAGAGAGAGTTACACTCTTTGAGAGAGAGTTGCAGTCTCTGAGAGAGAATTACAGTCTGTGAGAGAGAGATTTACAGTCTGTGAGAGAGAGAGTTACAGTCTGTGAGAGAGAGTTACAGTCTGTGAGAGAGAGTTACATTCTGTGAGGGAGAGAGTTACAGTCTGTGAGAGAGAGATTTACTTTGAGAGAGAGTTGCAGTCTGTGAGAGAGAGATTTACACTTTTTGAGAGAGTTACAGTCTGTGTGAGAGAGAATTACAGTCTGAGAGAGAGAGAGTTACAGTCTGTGAGAGAGAGTTACAGTCTGTGAGAGAGAGTTATAGCCTGTGAGAGAGAGTTACAGTATGTGAGTGAGAGAGTTACAGTCTGTGTGAGAGAGTTACAGTCTGTGTGAGAGAGAATTACAGTCTGTGAGAGAGAGTTACAGTCTGTGAGAGAGAGTAAAAGTCTGTGAGAGAGAGTTACAGTCTGACTGAGAGAGAGTTAAAGTCTGTGAGAGAGAGTTACAGTCTGTGAGAGAGAGTTACAGTCTGTGAGAGAGAGTTACAGTCTGTGAGAGAGAGAGTTAGTCTGTGAGAGAGAGTTACAATCTGTGTGAGAGAGAGTTACAGTCTTTGAGAGAGAGAGTTACAGTCTGAGAGAGAGAGAGTTACAGTCTGTGAGAGAGAGTTACAGTCTGTGAGAGAGAGTTATAGCCTGTGAGAGAGAGTTACAGTATGTGAGTGAGAGAGTTACAGTCTGTGTGAGAGAGTTACAGTCTGTGTGAGAGAGAATTACAGTCTGTGAGTGAGAGTTACAGTCTGTGAGAGAGAGTAAAAGTCTGTGAGAGAGAGTTACAGTCTGACTGAGAGAGAGTTACAGTCTGTGAGAGAGAGTTACAGTCTGTGAGAGAGAGTTACAGTCTGTGAGAGAGAGTTACAGTCTGTGAGAGAGAGAGTTAGTCTGTGAGAGAGAGTTACAATCTGTGTGAGAGAGAGTTACAGTCTGTGAGAGAGAGAGTTACAGTCTGTGAGAGAGAGTTACAGTCTGAGAGAGAGAGAGTTACAGTCTGTGATAGAGTGAGTTACAGTCTGTGAGAGAGAGAATTACAGTCTGTGAGAGAGAGTTACAGTCTGTGAGAGAGAGTTACAGTCTGTGAGAGAGAGTTACAGTCTGTGAGAGAGAGTTACAGTCTGTGAGAGAGAGTTATAGTCTGTGAGAGAGAGTTACAGTCTGTGAGAGAGAGAGTTTCAGTCTGTGAGAGAGAGAGAGTTACAGTCTGTGAGAGAGAGAGAGTTACAGACTGTGAGAGAGAGATTACAGTCTGTGAGAGAGAGAGTTACAGTCTGTGAGAGAGAGAGTTACAGTCTGTGAGAGAGAGAGTTACAGTCTGTGAGAGAGAGTTACAGTCTGTGAGAGAGAGAGTTACAGTCTGTGAGAGAGAGAGTTACAGTCTGTGAGAGAGAGTTACAGTCTGTGTGAGAGAGAGTTACAGTCTGTGAGAGAGAGTTACAGTCTGTGAGAGAGGAGAGTTTCAGTCAGTGAGAGAGAGAGTTACAGTCTGTGAGCAGAGAGTTACAGTCTGTGAGAGAGAGTTACAGTCTGTGAGAGAGAGAGTTACAGTCTGTGAGAGAGAGTTACAGTCTGTGAGAGAGAGAGTTACAGTCTGTGAGAGAGAGAGTTACAGTCTGCTGAGAGAGAGTTTACAGTCTGGTGAGAGAGAGTACAGTCTGTGAGAGAGGAGTTACAGTCTGTGAGAGAGGAGTTACAGTCTGTGAGAGAGAGTTACAGTCTGTGAGAGAGAGATACAGTCTGTGAGAGAGAGTTACAGTCTGTAGAGAGAGAGTTACAGTCTTGTGAGAGAGAGTTACAGTCTGTGATGAGAGAGAGTTACAGTCTGAGAGAGAGAGAGAGTTACCGTCTTGTGAGAGAGAGTTACAGTCTGGTGAGAGAGAGTTACAGTCTGTGAGAGAGAGTTCAGTCCTGTGAAGAGAGAGTACCAGTCTGAGAGAGAGAGTTACAGTCTGTGAGAGAGAGTTACAGTCTGTGAGAGAGAGAGTTACAGTCTGTGAGAGAGAGTTACAGTCTGTGAGAGAGAGTTAAAGTCTGTGAGAGAGAGTTACAGTCTGTGAGAGAGAGTGTTACAGTCTGTGAGAGAGAGAGTTACAGTCTGTGAGAGAGAGAGTTACAGTCTGTGCGAGAGAGAGTTACAGTCTGTGAGAGAGAGTACAGTCTGTCAGAGAGTTAGTTACAGTCTGTGAGAGAGAATTACAGTCAGTCAGAGAGGGAGTTACAGTCTGTCAGAGAGTGAGTTGCGATCTGTGAGAGAGAGTTACAGTCTGTGAGAGAGAGAGAATTACAGTCTGTGTCAGAGAGAGTTACAGTCTGTGAGAGAGAGAGTTTCAGTCTGTGAGAGAGAGAGTTACAGTCTGTGAGAGAGAGTTACAGTCTGTGAGAGAGAGTTACAGTCTGTGAGAGAGAGAGAGTTACAGACTGTGAGAGAGAGATTTACAGTCTGTGAGAGAGAGAGTTACAGTCTGTGAGAGAGAGAGAGTTACAGTCTGCGAGAGAGAGAGTTGCAGTCTGTGAGAGAGAGTTACAGTCTGTGAGAGAGAGTTCAGTCTGTGAGAGAGAGAGTTACAGTCTGTGAGAGAGAGTTACAGTCTGTGAGAGAGAGTTACAGAATGTGAGAGAGAGAGTTACAGTCTGTGAGAGAGAGAGTTACAGTCTGTGAGAGAGAGAGTTACAGTCTGTGAGAGAGTGAGTTACAGTCTGTGAGAGAGAGAGTTACAGTCTGTGAGAGAGAGTTACAGTCTGTGAGAGAGAGTTACAGTCTGTGAGAGAGAGTTACAGTCTGTTGAGAGAGAGTTACAGTCCTGTGAGAGAGAGTGTTGCAGTCTGTGAGAGAGAGTTTACAGTCTGTGAGAGAGAGAGTTTCAGTCTGTAGAAGAGAGTTTCAGTCTGTGAGAGAGAGAGTTACAGTCTGTGAGAGAGAGAGTTACAGTCTGTGAGAGAGAGAGTTACAGTCTGTGAGAGAGAGAGTTACAGTCTGTGAGAGAGAGAGTTACAGTCTGTGAGAGAGAGAGTTACAGTCTGTGAGAGAGAGAGTTACAGTCTGGAGAGAGAGTACAGTCTGTGAGAGAGAGTTACAGTCTCTGTGAGAGAGAGTTACAGTCTGTGAGAGAGAGAGTTACAGTCTGTGAGAGAGTTACAGTCTGAGAGAGAGAGTTACAGTCTGTGAGAGAGAGAGTTACAGTCTGTGAGAGAGAGTTACAGTCTGTGAGAGAGAGAGTTACAGTCTGTGAGAGAGAGATTTACTGTGAGAGAGATTTACAGTCTGTGAGAGAGAGTTACAGTCTGTGTGAGAGAGTTACAGTCTGTGAGAGAGAGTTACAGTCTGTGAGAGAGAGATTTACTGGGAGAGAGAGTTACAGTCTGTGAGAGAGATTTACAGTCTGCGAGAGAGAATTACAGTCTGTGAGAGAGAGAGTTACAGTCTGTGCGAGAGAGAGTTACAGTCTGTGAGAGAGAGAGTTACAGTCTGTGAGAGAGAGTTACAGTCTGTGAGAGAGAGTTACAGTCTGTGAGAGAGAGAGTTACAGTCTGTGAGAGAGAGTTACAGTCTGTGAGAGAGAGTTACAGTCTGTGAGAGAGAGTTACAGTCTGTGAGAGAGAGAGTTACAGTCTGTGAGAGAGAGTTACAGTCTGTGAGAGAGAGAGTTACAGTCTGTGAGAGAGAGAGTTACAGTCTGTGAGAGAGAGAGTTACAGTCTGTGAGAGAGAGTTACAGTCTGTGAGAGAGAGTTACAGTCTGTGAGAGAGAGTTACAGTCTGTGAGAGAGAGTTACAGTCTGTGAGAGAGAGAGTTACAGTCTGTGAGAGAGAGAGTTACAGTCTGTGAGAGAGAGTTACAGTCTGTGAGAGAGAGAGTTACAGTCTGTGAGAGAGAGAGTTACAGTCTGTGAGAGAGAGAGTTACAGTCTGTGAGAGAGAGAGTTACAGTCTGTGAGAGAGAGAGTTACAGTCTGTGAGAGAGAGAGTTACAGTCTGTGAGAGAGAGTTACAGTCTGTGAGAGAGTTACAGTCTGTGAGAGAGAGTTACAGTCTGTGAGAGAGAGAGTTACAGTCTGTGAGAGAGAGAGTTACAGTCTGTGAGAGAGAGAGTTACAGTCTGTGAGAGAGAGAGTTACAGTCTGTGAGAGAGAGAGTTACAGTCTGTGAGAGAGAGAGTTACAGTCTGTGAGAGAGAGTTACAGTCTGTGAGAGAGAGTTACAGTCTGTGAGAGAGAGAGTTACAGTCTGTGAGAGAGAGTTACAGTCTGTGAGAGAGAGTTACAGTCTGTGAGAGAGAGAGTTACAGTCTGTGAGAGAGAGAGTTACAGTCTGTGAGAGAGAGAGTTACAGTCTGTGAGAGAGAGTTACAGTCTGTGAGAGAGAGAGTTACAGTCTGTGAGAGAGAGTTACAGTCTGTGAGAGAGAGTTACAGTCTGTGAGAGAGAGTTACAGTCTGTGAGAGAGAGAGTTACAGTCTGTGAGAGAGAGAGTTACAGTCTGTGAGAGAGAGTTACAGTCTGTGAGAGAGAGAGTTACAGTCTGTGAGAGAGAGTTACAGTCTGTGAGAGAGAGAGTTACAGTCTGTGAGAGAGAGAGTTACAGTCTGTGAGAGAGAGTTACAGTCTGTGAGAGAGAGAGTTACAGTCTGTGAGAGAGAGAGTTACAGTCTGTGAGAGAGAGAGTTACAGTCTGTGAGAGAGATAGTTACAGTCTGTGAGAGACAGTTAAAGTCTGCGAGAGACGGTTAAAGTCTCTGAGAGAGAGAGTGACAGTCTGTGAGAGAGAGTTACAGTCTGTGAGAGAGAGTTACAGTCTTTGAGAGACAGAGTTACAGTCTAAGCGAGAGATAGTTACAGTCTGTGAGAGAGAGTTACAGTCTGTGAGAGAGATAGTTACAGTCTGTGAGAGAGAGTTACAGTCTGTCAGAGAGAGAGTTACAGTCTGTCAGAGAGAGTTACAGTCTGTGAGAGAGAGTTACAGTCTGTCAGAGAGAGTTACAGTCTGTGAGAGAGAGTTACAGTCTGTGAGAGAGAGTTACAGTCTGTGAGAGAGAGTTACAGTCTGTGCGAGAGAGAGTTACTGTCTGTCAGAGAGAGAGTTACAGTCTGTCAGAGAGATAGTTACAATCTGTGAGAGAGAGTTACACTCTGTGAGAGAGAGAGAGTTACAGTCTGTGTGAGAGAGAGTTACAGTCTGTGAGAGAGAGAGTTTCAGTCTGTGAGAGAGAGAGTTACAGTCTGTGAGAGAGAGTTACAGTCTGTGAGAGAGAGAGTTACAGTATGTGAGAGAGAGAGTTACAGTCTGTGAGAGAGAGAGAGTTGCAGTCTGTGAGAGAGAGATTTGTAGTCTGTGAGAGAGAGAGTTTCAGTCTGTGAGAGAGAGAGTTACAGTCTGTGAGAGAGAGAGTTACAGTCTGTGAGAGAGATTTACAGTCTGTGAGAGAGAGAGTTACAGTCTGTGAGAGAGAGTTACAGTCTGTGAGAGAGAGTTACATTCTGTGAGAGAGAGAGTTACAGTCTGTGAGAAAGATTTACAGTCTGTGAGAGAGAGAGTTACAGTGTGTGAGAGAGAGTTACAGTCTGTGAGAGAGAGAGTTACAGTCTGTGAGAGAGAGTTACAGTCTGTGAGAGAGAGTTACAGTCTGTGAGAGAGAGTTACAGTCTGTGCGAGAGAGAGTTACTGTCTGTCAGAGAGATAGTTACAATCTGTGAGAGAGAGTTACAGTCTGTGAGAGAGAGAGAGTTACAGTCTGTGTGAGAGAGAGTTACAGTCTGTGAGAGAGAGAGTTTCAGTCTGTGAGAGAGAGAGTTACAGTCTGTGAGAGAGAGTTACAGTCTGTGAGAGAGAGAGTTACAGTATGTGAGAGAGAGAGTTACAGACTGTGAGAGAGAGAGAGTTGCAGTCTGTGAGAGAGAGATTTGTAGTCTGTGAGAGAGAGAGTTTCAGTCTGTGAGAGAGAGAGTTACAGTCTGTGAGAGAGAGAGTTACAGTCTGTGAGAGAGATTTACAGTCTGTGAGAGAGAGAGTTACAGTCTGTGAGAGAGAGTTACAGTCTGTGAGAGAGAGTTACATTCTGTGAGAGAGAGAGTTACAGTCTGTGAGAGAGATTTACAGTCTGTGAGAGAGAGAGTTACAGTCTGTGAGAGAGAGTTACAGTCTGTGAGAGAGAGTGTTACAGTCTGTGAGAGAGAGTTACAGTCTGAGAGAGAGAGAGTTACAGTCTGTGAGAGAGAGTTGCAGTCTGTGAGAGAGAGTTACAGTCTGTGTGAGAGAGTTACAGTCTGTGAGAGAGAGTTACAGTCTGTGAGAGAGAGTTACAGTCTAAGCGAGAGATAGTTACAGTCTGTGAGAGAGAGTTACAGTCTGTGAGAGAGAGATTTACAGTCTGTGAGAGAGAGAGTTACAGTCTGTGAGAGAGAGAGTTACAGTCTGTGATGGAGAGAGTTACAGTCTGTGAGAGAGAAAGTTAAAGTCTGTGAGAGAGAGAGTTACAGTCTGTGAGAGAGAGCGTTACATTCTGTGAGAGAGAGTTACAATCTGTGTGAGAGAGAGTTACAGTCTGTGAGAGAGAGAGTTACAGTCTGTGAGAGAGAGTTACAGTCTGAGAGAGAGAGAGTTACAGTCTGTGAGAGAGAGAGTTACAGTCTGTGAGAGAGAGAGTTACAGTCTGTGAGAGAGAGTTACAGTCTGTGAGAGAGAGAGTTACAGTCTGTGAGAGAGAGTTACAGTCTGTGAGAGAGAGTTACAGTCTGTGAGAGAGAGTTACAGTCTGTGAGAGAGAGTTACAGTCTGTGAGAGAGAGTTACAGTCTGTGAGAGAGAGTTACAGTCTGTGAGAGAGAGTTACAGTCTGTGAGAGAGAGAGTTACAGTCTGTGAGAGAGAGAGTTACAGTCTGTGAGAGAGAGTTACAGTCTGTGAGAGAGAGAGTTACAGTCTGTGAGAGAGAGTTACAGTCTGTGAGAGAGAGAGTTACAGTCTGTGAGAGAGAGTTACAGTCTGTGAGAGAGAGTTACAGTCTGTGAGAGAGAGAGTTACAGTCTGTGAGAGAGAGTTACAGTCTGTGAGAGAGAGTTACAGTCTGTGAGAGAGAGTTACAGTCTGTGAGAGAGAGAGTTACTGTCTGTCAGAGAGAGAGTTACAGTCTGTGAGAGAGATAGTTACAGTCTGTGAGACATAGTTAAATCTGCGAGAGACGGTTAAAGTCTGTGAGAGAGAGAGTTACAGTCTGTGAGAGAGAGTTACAGTCTGTGAGAGAGAGATTTACAGTCTTTGAGAGAGAGAGTTACAGTCTGTGCGAGAGAGAGTTACAGTCTGTGAGAGAGAGTTACAGCCTGTCAGAGAGATAGTTACAATCTGTGAGAGAGAGTTACAGTCTGTGAGAGAGAGAGAGTTACAGTCTGTGTGAGAGAGAGTTACAGTCTGTGAGAGAGAGAGTTTCAGTCTGTGAGAGAGAGAGTTACAGTCTGTGAGAGAGAGTTACAGTCTGTGAGAGAGAGAGTTACAGTCTGTGAGAGAGAGAGTTACAGTCTGTGAGAGAGAGAGAGTTGCAGTCTGTGAGAGAGAGAGTTACAGTCTGTGAGAGAGAGAGTTTCAGTCTGTGAGAGAGAGAGTTACAGTCTGTGAGAGAGAGTTACAGTCTGTGAGAGAGAGAGTTACAGTCTGTGAGAGAGAGAGTTACAGTCTGTGAGAGAGAGAGAGTTGCAGTCTGTGAGAGAGAGATTTGCAGTCTGTGAGAGAGAGTTACAGTCTGTGAGAGAGAGTTACAGTCTGTGCGAGAGAGAGTTACTGTCTGTCAGAGAGAGAGTTACAGTCTGTCAGAGAGATAGTTACAATCTGTGAGAGAGAGTTACACTCTGTGAGAGAGAGAGAGTTACAGTCTGTGTGAGAGAGAGTTACAGTCTGTGAGAGAGAGAGTTTCAGTCTGTGAGAGAGAGAGTTACAGTCTGTGAGAGAGAGTTACAGTCTGTGAGAGAGAGAGTTACAGTATGTGAGAGAGAGAGTTACAGTCTGTGAGAGAGAGAGTTGCAGTCTGTGAGAGAGAGATTTGTAGTCTGTGAGAGAGAGAGTTTCAGTCTGTGAGAGAGAGAGTTACAGTCTGTGAGAGAGAGAGTTACAGTCTGTGAGAGAGATTTACAGTCTGTGAGAGAGAGAGTTACAGTCTGTGAGAGAGAGTTACAGTCTGTGAGAGAGAGTTACATTCTGTGAGAGAGAGAGTTACAGTCTGTGAGAAAGATTTACAGTCTGTGAGAGAGAGAGTTACAGTGTGTGAGAGAGAGTTACAGTCTGTGAGAGAGAGAGTTACAGTCTGTGAGAGAGAGTTACAGTCTGTGAGAGAGAGTTACAGTCTGTGAGAGAGAGTTACAGTCTGTGCGAGAGAGAGTTACTGTCTGTCAGAGAGATAGTTACAATCTGTGAGAGAGAGTTACAGTCTGTGAGAGAGAGAGAGTTACAGTCTGTGTGAGAGAGAGTTACAGTCTGTGAGAGAGAGAGTTTCAGTCTGTGAGAGAGAGAGTTACAGTCTGTGAGAGAGAGTTACAGTCTGTGAGAGAGAGAGTTACAGTATGTGAGAGAGAGAGTTACAGACTGTGAGAGAGAGAGAGTTACAGTCTGTGAGAGAGATAGTTACAGTCTGTGAGAGACAGTTAAAGTCTGCGAGAGACGGTTAAAGTCTCTGAGAGAGAGAGTGACAGTCTGTGAGAGAGAGTTACAGTCTGTGAGAGAGAGTTACAGTCTTTGAGAGACAGAGTTACAGTCTAAGCGAGAGATAGTTACAGTCTGTGAGAGAGAGTTACAGTCTGTGAGAGAGATAGTTACAGTCTGTGAGAGAGAGTTACAGTCTGTCAGAGAGAGAGTTACAGTCTGTCAGAGAGAGTTACAGTCTGTGAGAGAGAGTTACAGTCTGTCAGAGAGAGTTACAGTCTGTGAGAGAGAGTTACAGTCTGTGAGAGAGAGTTACAGTCTGTGAGAGAGAGTTACAGTCTGTGCGAGAGAGAGTTACTGTCTGTCAGAGAGAGAGTTACAGTCTGTCAGAGAGATAGTTACAATCTGTGAGAGAGAGTTACACTCTGTGAGAGAGAGAGAGTTACAGTCTGTGTGAGAGAGAGTTACAGTCTGTGAGAGAGAGAGTTTCAGTCTGTGAGAGAGAGAGTTACAGTCTGTGAGAGAGAGTTACAGTCTGTGAGAGAGAGAGTTACAGTATGTGAGAGAGAGAGTTACAGTCTGTGAGAGAGAGAGAGTTGCAGTCTGTGAGAGAGAGATTTGTAGTCTGTGAGAGAGAGAGTTTCAGTCTGTGAGAGAGAGAGTTACAGTCTGTGAGAGAGAGAGTTACAGTCTGTGAGAGAGATTTACAGTCTGTGAGAGAGAGAGTTACAGTCTGTGAGAGAGAGTTACAGTCTGTGAGAGAGAGTTACATTCTGTGAGAGAGAGAGTTACAGTCTGTGAGAAAGATTTACAGTCTGTGAGAGAGAGAGTTACAGTGTGTGAGAGAGAGTTACAGTCTGTGAGAGAGAGAGTTACAGTCTGTGAGAGAGAGTTACAGTCTGTGAGAGAGAGTTACAGTCTGTGAGAGAGAGTTACAGTCTGTGAGAGAGAGTTACAGTCTGTGCGAGAGAGAGTTACTGTCTGTCAGAGAGATAGTTACAATCTGTGAGAGAGAGTTACAGTCTGTGAGAGAGAGAGAGTTACAGTCTGTGTGAGAGAGAGTTACAGTCTGTGAGAGAGAGAGTTTCAGTCTGTGAGAGAGAGAGTTACAGTCTGTGAGAGAGAGTTACAGTCTGTGAGAGAGAGAGTTACAGTATGTGAGAGAGAGAGTTACAGACTGTGAGAGAGAGAGAGTTGCAGTCTGTGAGAGAGAGATTTGTAGTCTGTGAGAGAGAGAGTTTCAGTCTGTGAGAGAGAGAGTTACAGTCTGTGAGAGAGAGAGTTACAGTCTGTGAGAGAGATTTACAGTCTGCGAGAGAGAGAGTTACAGTCTGTGAGAGAGAGTTACAGTCTGTGAGAGAGAGTTACATTCTGTGAGAGAGAGAGTTACAGTCTGTGAGAGAGATTTACAGTCTGTGAGAGAGAGAGTTACAGTGTGTGAGAGAGAGTTACAGTCTGTGAGAGAGAGTGTTACAGTCTGTGTGAGAGAGAGTTACAGTCTGAGAGAGAGAGAGTTACAGTCTGTGAGAGAGAGTTGCAGTCTGTGAGAGAGAGTTACAGTCTGTGTGAGAGAGTTACAGTCTGTGAGAGAGAGTTACAGTCTGTGAGAGAGAGAGTTACAGTCTAAGCGAGAGATAGTTACAGTCTGTGAGAGAGAGTTACAGTCTGTGAGAGAGAGATTTCCAGTCTGTGAGAGAGAGAGTTACAGTCTGTGAGAGAGAGAGTTACAGTCTGTGATGGAGAGAGTTACAGTCTGTGAGAGAGAATGTTAAAGTCTGTGAGAGAGAGAGTTACAGTCTGTGAGAGAGAGCGTTACATTCTGTGAGAGAGAGTTACAATCTGTGTGAGAGAGAGTTACAGTCTGTGAGAGAGAGAGTTACAGTCTGTGAGAGAGAGTTACAGTCTGAGAGAGAGAGAGTTACAGTCTGTGAGAGAGAGAGTTACAGTCTGTGAGAAAGAGTTACAGTCTGTGAGAGAGAGTTACAGTTTGTGAGAGAGAGACTTACAGTCTGTGAGAGATAGAGTTACAGTCTGTGAGAGAGAGTTACAGTCTGTGAGAGAGAGTTACAGTCTGTGAGAGAGAGTTACAGTCTGTGAGAGAGAGAGTTACAGTCTGTGAGAGAGAGTTACAGTCTGTGAGAGAGAGTTACAGTCTGTGAGAGAGAGAGTTACAGTCTAAGCGAGAGATAGTTACAGTCTGTGAGAGAGAGTTACAGTCTGTGAGAGAGATAGTTACAGTCTGTGAGAGAGAGTTACAGTCTGTCAGAGAGAGAGTTACAGTCTGTCAGAGAGAGTTACAGTCTGTGAGAGAGAGTTACAGTCTGTCAGAGAGAGTTACAGTCTGTGAGAGAGAGTTACAGTCTGTGAGAGAGAGTTACAGTCTGTGAGAGAGAGTTACAGTCTGTGCGAGAGAGAGTTACTGTCTGTCAGAGAGAGAGTTACAGTCTGTGAGAGAGATAGTTACAGTCTGTGAGACATAGTTAAAATCTGCGAGAGACGGTTAAAGTCTGTGAGAGAGAGAGTTACAGTCTGTGAGAGAGAGTTACAGTCTGTGAGAGAGAGATTTACAGTCTTTGAGAGAGAGAGTTACAGTCTGTGCGAGAGAGAGTTACAGTCTGTGAGAGAGAGTTACAGCCTGTCAGAGAGATAGTTACAATCTGTGAGAGAGAGTTACAGTCTGTGAGAGAGAGAGAGTTACAGTCTGTGTGAGAGAGAGTTACAGTCTGTGAGAGAGAGAGTTTCAGTCTGTGAGAGAGAGAGTTACAGTCTGTGAGAGAGAGTTACAGTCTGTGAGAGAGAGAGTTACAGTCTGTGAGAGAGAGAGTTACAGTCTGTGAGAGAGAGAGAGTTGCAGTCTGTGAGAGAGAGATTTGCAGTCTGTGAGAGAGAGAGTTACAGTCTGTGAGAGAGAGAGTTACAGTCTGTGAGAGAGAGAGTTACAGTCTGTGAGAGAGATTTACAGTCTGTGAGAGAGAGAGTTACAGTCTGTGAGAGAGAGTTACAGTCTGTGAGAGAGAGTTACATTCTGTGAGAGAGAGAGTTACAGTCTGTGAGAGAGATTTACAGTCTGTGAGAGAGAGAGTTACAGTCTGTGAGAGAGAGAGTTACAGTCAGTGATAGAGAGAGTTACAGTCTGTGAGAGAGAAAGTTAAAGTCTGTGAGAGAGAGAGTTACAGTCTGTGAGAGAGAGCGTAACATTCTGTGAGAGAGAGTTACAATCTGTGTGAGAGAGAGTTACAGTCTGTGAGAGATAGAGTTACAGTCTGTGAGAGAGAGTTACAGTCTGAGAGAGAGAGAGTTACAGTCTGTGAGAGAGAGAGTTACCTTCTGTGAGCGAGGGACTTACAGTCTGTGAGAGAGAGAGTTACAGTCTGTGAGAGAGAGTTACAGTCTGTGAGAGAGAGTTACAGTCTGTGAGAGAGATTTACAGTCTGTGAGAGAGAGAGTTACAGTCTGTGAGAGAGAGTTACAGTCTGTGAGAGAGAGTTACAGTCTGTGAGAGAGAGAGTTACAGTCCGTGAGTGAGTGAGTTACAGTTTGTGAGAGAGTGATACAATCTGTGAGAGAGAGTTACAGTCTGTGAGAGAGAGATAAAGTCTGTGAGAGAGAGATAAAGTCTGTGAGAGAGAGTTGCAGTCTGTGTGAGAGAGTTACAGTCTGTGGGAGAGAGAGTTACAGTCTGTGAGAGAAAGTTACAGTCTGTGAGAGAGAGAGTTACAGTCTGTGAGAGAGAGAGTTACAGTCTGTGAGAGAGAGTGTTACAGTCTGTGAGAGAGAGAGTAACAGTCTGTGAGAGAGAGAGTTACAGTCTGTGAGAGAGAGAGTTACAGTCTGTGAGAGAGAGTTAAAGTCTGTGAGAGAGTGTTACAGTCTGTGAGAGAGAGAGTTGCAGTCTGTGAGAGAGAGTTACAGTCTGTGAGATAGAGAGTTACAGTCTGTGAGAGAGAGAGTTACAGTCTGTGAGAGAGTGTGTTACAGTCTGTGAGAGAGATTTACAGTCTGTGTGTGAGAGAGTTACAGTCTGTGTGAGAGAGTTACAGTCTGTGAGAGAGAGTTACATTCTGTGAGCGAGAGAGTTGCAGTCTATGAGAGAGAGAGTTACAGTCTGTGAGGGAGAGATTTACTGTGAGAGAGAGTTGCAGTCTGTGAGAGAGAGAGTTTCAGTCTGTGAGAGAGAGAGAGTTACAGTCTGTGCGAGAGAGAGTTTCTGTCTGTCAGAGAGAGAGTTACAGTCTGTGAGAGAGATAGTTACAGTCTGTGAGAGTTAGTTAAAATCTGCGAGAGACGGTTAATGTCTGTGAGAGAGAGTGTTACAGTCTGTGAGAGAGAGAGTTACAGTCTTTGAGAGAGAGAGTTACATTCTGAGCGAGAGAGAGTTACAGTCTGTGAGAGAGAGTTACAGTCTGTGAGAGAGAGTTACAATCTGTGAGAGAGAGTTACAGTCTGTGAGAGAGAGAGTTACAGTCTGTGAGAGAGAGTTACAGTCTGTGAGAGAGAGAGTTACAGTCCGTGAGGGAGAGAGTTACAGTCTGTGAGAGAGAGAGTTATAGTCTGTGAGAGAGAGTTACAGTCTGTCAGAGAGAGAGTTACCGTCTGTGATAGAGAGTTACAGTCTGTGAGAGAGAGAGTTACAGTCTGTGAGAGAGTTACAATCTGTGAGAGAGAGAGTTACAGTCTGTGAGAGAGAGTTACAGTCTGTGAGAGCGAGTTACAGTCTGTGAGAGAGAGTTACAGTCTGTGAGAGAGAGTTACAGTCTGTGAGAGAGAGTTACAGTCTGTGAGAGAGCGTTACAGTCTGTGAGAGAAAGAGTTACAGTCTGTGAGAGAGAGTTACAGTCTGTGATAGAGAGAATTACAGTCTGTGAGAGAGAGTTACTGTCTGTGAGTGAGAGAGTTACAGTCTGTGAGAGAGAGTTACAGTCTGTGAGAGAGAGAGTTATAGTCTGTGAGAGAGAGTTACAGTCTGTGAGAGAGAGAATTACAGTCTGTGAGAGAGAGTTACAGTCTGTGAGAGAGAGTGTTACAGTCTGTGATTAGAGAGTTACAGTCTGTGAGAGAGAGAGTTATAGTCTGTGAGAGAGAGAGTTACAGTCTGTGAGAGGGAGAGTTACAGTCTGTGAGAGAGAGTTACAGTCTGTGAGAGAGAGTTACAGTCTGTGAGAGAGAGAGTTACAGTATGTGTGAGAGAGTTACAGTCTGTGAAAGAGAGTTACAGTCTGTGAGAGAGAGTTACAGTCTGTCAGAGAGAGAGTTACCGTCTGTGATGGAGAGTTACAGCCTGTGAGAGAGAGAGTTACAGTCTGTGAGAGAGAGAGTTGTAGTCTGTGAGAGAGAGTTACAGTCTGTCAGAGAGAGAGTTGCCATCTGTGATAGAGAGTTACAGTCTGTGAGAGAGAGAGTTACAGTCTGTGATAGAGAGTTACAGTCTGTGAGAGAGAGAGTTACAGTCTGTGAGAGAGAGTTCCAGTCTGTGAGAGAGAAAGTTACAGTCTGTCAGAGAGAGAGTTACCGTCTGTGAGAGAGAGAGTTACAGTCTGTGAGAGAGAGTTATAGTCTGTGATAGAGAGTTACAGTCTGTGAGAGAGAGTTATAGTCTGTGAGAGAGAGTTACAGTCTGTCAGAGAGAGAGTTACAGTCTGTGAGAGAGAGTTACAGTCTGTGAGAGAGAGAGTTACAGTCTGTGAGAGAGAGTTATAGTCTGTGAGAGAGAGAGTTACAGTCTGTGAGAGAGAGTTATAGTCTGTGAGAGAGAGAGTTACAGTCTGTGAGAGGTTTGCAGGCCTCGTGACCTGCACAGTGTGGGATCGGATTTTGTGACAATCGCTCCCTAGCTGTGCGGATAACCTAGTCAGTACTTTGAGGGGTTTTCCCAGAGAATGAAGTGGAGCTCTCTCCACATCTTACTAACTGCCTCTGCACAGAACTCACACCTGTCCTGTCTCTGGCATCACACAGGCCCACTTTCTTGCGTGCCTGTGCACAGACTGCTCAATTTAACCCTATTTTTATTCAATCAGTGAGATATTTCGGGGACCTTTCCCTGGGATTGAGAGAGAAACAGTCCGCAATCCCATCCTGTCTTGTCCTGCCCAGTGTGGTGAGCTTGGTGCACAGTCTGCGACTCACAGCATGTAGGTGATGACACCCAGGCTCCACATGTCTGTGGGAAAGGACACATGTTCAAAGTTGACGATCTCGGGAGCCAGGAACTCGGGGGTTCCGAAGGACACACGCAGCTTCTCTCTGGGTTTGTACCTGAGGGAGGAATCAAAAGTTGAGAGAACGTCACCATCTCCCGCACACTCACTGCCGACACTCACCGCTGCCTTTATCAGTCATCCCATGCAGAAACCGGGAAATAAAAGGAATGGGGGGAAGGGAGAATGAGCGCATGGAAGATTGTACAGTGAGAAGGAGGCAGACAGTGAAACATCCAAACATTAAGCCGTGGCTCAGTGGGTTTCAGTCTCTTGCCTCTGAATCAGAAAGTCATGTGTTCAAGTCCCACTCCAGAGACTTGAGCCCATAATCCAGGCTGACACGCCAGTTCAATTCTGAGGGAGTGCTGCACTGTCGGAGGTGCTGTCTTTCAGA
This sequence comes from Squalus acanthias, assembly GCA_030390025.1. Lineage (NCBI taxonomy): Eukaryota > Metazoa > Chordata > Chondrichthyes > Squaliformes > Squalidae > Squalus > Squalus acanthias. The sequence goes on along the minus strand of JASTWF010001870.1, from coordinate 28,770 downwards.
TTAGACATTAAACCGAGGCCCCGTCTGGTCTCTCAGGTGGACGTAAAAGATCCCGTGGCACTATTTTGAAGAAGAGCAGTGGAGTTTATCCCTCAACTAGCATCACTAAAAGCAGATTATCTGGTCATTTATTTCATTGCTGTTTGTGGGAGCTTGCTGTGCGCAAATTGGCTGCCACGCTTCCTACATTACAACAGTGACCACACTTCAAAAAGTACTTCATTGGCTGTGAAGCGCTTTCGGACATCCTGAGGTTATGGAAGCGCGATATAAATGCAAATCTTTCTTTCTGATCAAAGGGCAAGGAAAGGGACTTGTAAATGTCCGAAGTTGGGCAGTGGAATGGTTCTGTTACTGGACTAACAATCCAGAGAGTGTGGCTTCAAATCCCACCATGGCACTTTGAAAATTTGAGTTCAATTTTAAAAAAGCATTTTGAAATAACAAGCTAGGATCAGTAAAGATGACCATGAATCTGTTTGATTGTGGTAGAAACCACCATGGTTGACAGGTGTAAGGTTTCCAAAATTTACAGATCCCCCAAACCTAAGGAAAAAGGACTTTGGAACTACCTCATAGTGATAAAAATGCATTTGGGCCTAACCTAAGGAATTTAAGACCAAAAACCAAGTTTTGGCATTTTAAAAACATGTCTGAGCCTGTAAAGGGACAAGGAGGTGGGCTCGACCTCTGTAAAAGCAGTTTGGCTATTGCAGTTAATTGCACTGTCTGGGGAACCAGGATGACCTCACTCAAGCCCCAGCAAACATTAACATTTTGACAATAGACCCAGGGAAAAGACAGTCCCACCCAAAGACAGGCCCCATCAAAACCGATTACAGGGCCCATCAGAAACATGCATAATACAAATCACTCAGACCCATTCTATAGAAAGACCAAGTCCAGCCTAGAAAACCAAACACGAAACCACTCAACTGTAATCAACCAAGGAGATCGACAGGACGCAAGCCATCCCAAAAGCCAGTTAACACGCTAGTAAAGTCGTTACTGTTGACGAGGCCTCCAAAATCTTACAATGACCTGGATTTGATTTGGTTTTGATAAGGAAGCTTCAATTAGTATAATTGAAAGGCTGTTTTCTCAAGAAGTCAGTTCTCCAGTAAAACAGTTCAAGTTCAACAGAAGGCAGTTCTGCAGTTTCGAGTTCAATTGAAAGCCTGTTTTCAGCAGAAGTGAGGGCTGGAGTTACAGAGTTCAGGAGAAGCAAAGAGAAGACAGTTACAGTTCTGCAAGAAGGCAGTTCCACAGCTCGGAAGAAGACAGTTTAAACAGAGGCAGAGTTCAACAGAAAGAAGTTCAACAAAGAAGGCCAACAGCTCCAGAAGTAGGCCGACACGTAAGAAGAGACCAGAGCGACCGACTCAGGGACCATCGGAAACCTCGTGGCAACAAGGGCCTTACGAAACTTTTTACTCAAAAGACTCTAAACCCTAACTCTCAACTGTCAAGGATTCGTTTGGTGAGCATTATCCCTGGTCCTCCAGAGTCCAACCTAGCTAGTGAAGTGGGATTGGGAGGGGTGAAGCATTCTTCTAATGTTATTTCCCTCGCTTGTACCGAAGTGTTCCCCACTTTTAGAGTGTTAAGAGTGTTTGTGTTGTGTTTTTACTTTCTTGAATAAAGATCAAAGTTCTTGCATCAAACCCAGTTGTCTGCTGCACTTTTCATCACAACCCCCAAATAAGTCCAAGGTCTAGAACCAAGGGAGTGGGAGCGATTCGAACCGCTCAGAAGTCAGAGGTGAAGCTGACACAAACCACCACCCCCTACACAGGGCCCTTGGCTATGTCATAGAGTCATAACGGCACAGAAGGAGGCCATTCGGCCCATCGAGTCCGTGCCGGCTCTCTAGAGCAATTCAGTCAGTCCCATTCCCCCGCTTTATCCCCGTAGCCCTGCAAGTTTATTTCCCTCAAGTGCCTATCCAGTCTCCCCTTGAAAACATTGAGTGTCTCCACTTCCACCACTTCCGTCGGCAGCGAGTTCTAGGTCATCACCACTCGCTGCGTAAAATGGTTTTTCCTCACATCCCCCCTGTATCTCTTGCCCAAAACCTTAAATCTGTGTCCCCTAGTCCTTGTACCATCAACTAGTGGGAACAGCCTTTCCCCATCTAGCCTATCCAAACCCGTCATAATCTTGTACACTATCAAATCACCCCTCAACCTCCATTGCTATAATGAAAACAAATCCAGCTTCTCCAACCTGTCCTTATAGCCAAGATCCCCCATCCCCAGAACCATTCTGGTAAATCTACTCTGCACCCTCTCAAGGGCCTTCACATCCTTCCTAAAGTGTGGTGACCAGAACTGGACGCAATACTCCAGTTGTGGCCTAACCAGCGCTTTATAAAGGTTCAGCATAACTTCTCTACTTTTCTACTCAATACCTCTATTTATGAAGCCCAAGATCCCATATGCTTTGTTAACCACTCTCTCAATATGTCCTGCCACCTTCAGGGACCTATGCACATTAACTCCCAGGTCCCTCTGTCCCTGCACACTCTGTCCCTGTCCCTGCACACTCTTTAAAACTGTGCCATTAAGTGTATATTGCCTCTCCCTGTTCCTTCTGCCAAAATGCATCACCTCACACTTCTCTGTATTAAATTCCATCTGCCATTTGTCTGCCCATTCTGCCAGCCTTTCTATGCCCTGTTGCAGTAGACTGGTATCATCATCACTGTTTGCCACACCCCCAAGTTTGGTGTCATCGGCAAATTTAGAAATTCTACTCTGTATTCCAATATCCAGGTCATTTATATATATCAAATGGATGTTGTCTACATGGATTTTCGGAAGGCGTTTGACAAAGTACCACATAGAAGGTTGGTTAATAAAATTGAGGCTCATGCATTCCCTTCATCAATCCTCCCTGTTACTTCATCAAAAAATTCAATTAGATTGGTCAAACACGATCTGCCTTTTACAAATCCATGTTGGCTCTCCTTAATTAGTTTAAACCTCTCCAAGTGCCCATTAATTTTTTCCTTGATTATTGTTTCTAAAACTTTACCCACCACTGATGTTAAACTGACCGGCCTGTAGTTACTAGGATTGTCCTTACACCCTTTCTTGAACAATGGTGTCACATTTGCCACTTTCCAATCCTCAGGCACCTCCCCTGCATCTGGGGAAGATTGGAAAATTATGGCAAGCCCTTCCGCTATCTCCTCTCCCAATTTCCTTAGCAACCTGGGATGCAAGCCATCTGGACCAGGTGATTTATCCACTCTAAGCACCCCCAGCCTTTCAAGTATATCCTGTCTTTCACCCCTTCCATTGCTTCTAACTTTTCCACTTCTACTGATATTTTGTCAGCATCCACCTCCTTAGTAAACACCGATACAAAGTACTCATTGAGTATTCTAGCCTTGCCCTGCGCCTCAAAGCATATATCACCTTCTTTGTCCCTAATAGGCCCCACCCCGCCTCTTACTACCCGCTTACTGTTTACATGCCGGTAGAAGATTTTTGGGTTCCCTTTTATGTTAATCGCCATTCTACTCTCATATTCTCTCTTTGCCAATCTTATTTTCATCTTCACTTCCCCTCTCAACTTATTGTATTTGGTCTGGTTCTCCCTTGAAGAATTCATCTGACATGCGTCATACACCCTTTTTTTTGTTTCATCATCTTCCCTATCTCCCTAGTCATCCAAGGAGCCCTTGCTTTGGTTCCCTTACCCTTCCCTCTTGTTGAAATGTACCTAGTCTGTACTTGGAACATCTCCTCCTTAAAGATCACCCATTGTTCCATTACAGTTTTTTCTGTCAGTCTTTGGTTCCATTTTACCCTGGCTAGATCCTTTTGCATCCCATTGACGTTAGCACTATTCCAGTTTAGAAGTTCCACTCTAGATTGTTCCTTGCTCCTCTCCATTGCTAATCTAAATCTTATGATACAATGATCACTCGTACCCAAGTGTTCTCCCATAGACACTTGGTCGACCTGGCCCACCTCATTCCCCAGCACCAGATCCAGCAATGCCTCCTTCCTAGTTGGGCCAAGAACATATTGGTCAAGGAAATTCTCCTGAACACATTTCAGAAATTCCTCTCCCTCCTTTCCCTTTACCCGAGCATGTCCATTCCATTTCCCACACTTCTGCTCTCACCCCTTCCCCTCCCTCCCAGACCCATGGTAGGGTTCCCCTTGTCCTCACCTTTCACCCCACCAGCCTCCACATTCAACAGATCATCCTCTGCCACCTCCAGCGTGATCCCACCACCAAACGCATCTTCCCCTCCCCCCACTTTCAGCATTCCAAAGGGACCGCTCCCTCCGCGACACCCTGGTCCACTCCTTAATCACCCCTAACACCCCTCCTCTTCCCACGGCACCTTCTCATGCAAGCACAGGAGATGCAACACCTGCCCTTTTACCTCCTCCCTTCCCACTGTCCAGGGCCCCAAACACCCCTTCCAGGTGAAACAGCAATTTACTTGTACTTCTTGCAATTTAGTATACTGTATTCGCTGCTCACGATGTGGTCTCCTCTACATTGGGGAGACCAAACGCAGATTGGGTGACTGCTTTGCGGAACACCTCCGTTCAGTCGGTAAGGGTGACCCCGAGCTCCCGGTGGTCTGTCACTTTAATTCTCCGCTCCACTCCCACTCTGACCTCTCCGTCCTCGGCCTCTTACACTGTTCCAAAGAAGCTCAACGTAAGCTCGAGGAACAGCACCTCATCTTTCTCTTCTTCTTCTTCTTAGGCAGTCCCTCGGAACCGAGGATGACTTGCTTCCACATTAAAAATGAGTTCTCAGGTGACTGATCAGTCCAATGCGGGACCTACAGTCTCTGTCACAGGTGGGGCAGACGGTGGGTGGGGTTCTTGGGTTGATGTGCGCTCCTTGCGCTGCTTGCGCTTGGCTTCCGCTTGCTCCCGGCGAAGAGACTCGAGGTGTTCGGCGCCTTCCCGGATGCTTCTCCTCCACTTTGTGCGGTCTTGGGCCAGGGATTCCCAGGTGTCGGTGGGGATGTTACACTTTTTCAAGGAGGCTTTGAGGGTGTCCTTCACCCTCATCTTTCTATTAGGCACTTTACAGCCTTCTGGGCTCAACATTGCGTTTAACAATTTCAGACTATAATCTCTGCCCCTATTTTTTCAGACAGCAGCTGTTGATGATTCTGCCATTCCCACTTACACCTCCTCTAGACCCATCTTTTGTTCCTTAACTTGTCCCAGTACCATTTCCTTTTGCCTTGCACCATCATCCCTTTTGTCATTTAATCTCTCCTGCCTTCCACCTTATCTCAGACCTTCCCTTTTGTTCTTTCCTCCCCCTCCCTCCTTTCCCTGTCTCTGCACCTGCTTAAAAACCTGTTACATCTCCAACTGTTTCCAGTTCTGACGAAAGATTATCGACCTGAAATGTTAACTCTGTTTCTCTTTCCTCGATGCTGCCTGACCCGCTGAGTGTTTCCAGCATTTTCTGTTTTTATTTCAGCATCTGCAGTATTTTGCTTTAGTATTAGTGATTCATGAATGTCCTTTAGGGAAGGAAATCTGCCATCCATACACGGCCAGACCTCGGTGTGACTCCAGTCCCACACCAATGAGGTGCACCTCCGACTGGCCCAACAAGCCACTCAGTTGTACGAAAACCACTCAGCATTGGGCAATAAATGTTGATCCTGCGAGTGACAGGCATGTCCTGAGAATCAGATGAACGTCACTGTGACCGACAGGGAAATGCCGAGCCTGAGGTGAGATTGCACAGGACTGTGGCCCCACAGCATGGCCAAATGAAGAACTGCAGGACTCCACTGACAGTGAGCAGTGATGTCTGAGTGAGAAATGTCTCAGTCACTGCCAAAACTTCACACACAGCCAGCGACACTGAGCTGCAGCAAAACACACCAGCAAATTTGTGCGCAGCAAGATCCCACACACAGCACCAAGGTGAATGGTCAGTTTTGGGTGGTTTTGGTTTTGAAAGGAATGATGGTCTCAGGAGTCCGGAAGAACACCCCCCGCGTCCCCCCCTCCACCACCAGCTCGTGCTTTGGGTCTTTAACACCCACTGGAGCCCCGGGAAATACAGAAGAGAAGGAGGGGTGAAACCAGGGGGGAGTCAGAGAGGCAAAGACAGCAAGAGAGAGAGTCACGCCGTATCGCTCACACTCAGCGTGTGCACCAGTATCGCTCACGCTCAGCGTGTGCACCTGACAGGCCGTAGCGTTCACACTCAGCGTGTGTACCTGACAGGCCGTATCGTTCACACTCAGCGTGTGTACCTGACAGGCCGTATCGCTCACACTCAGCGTGTGTACCTGACAGGCCGTATCGTTCACACTCAGTGTGTGTACCTGACAGGCCGTATCGCTCACACTCAGCGTGTGTACCTGACAGGCCGTATCGTTCACACTCAGCGTGTGTACCTGACAGGCCGTATCGCTCACACTCAGCGTGTGTACCTGACAGGCCGTAGCGTTCACACTCAGCGTGTGTACCTGACAGGCCGTATCGTTCACACTCAGCGTGTGTACCTGACAGGCCGTATCGCTCACACTCAGCGTGTGTACCTGACAGGCCGTATCGTTCACACTCAGCGTGTGTACCTGACAGGCCGTATCGTTCACACTCAGCGTGTGTACCTGACAGGCCATATCGCTCACACTCAGTGTGTGTACCTGACAGGCCATATCGCTCACACTCAGTGTGTGTACCTGACAGGCCGTATCGTTCACACTCAGCGTGTGTACCTGACAGGCCGTATCGTTCACACTCAGCGTGTGCACCAATGTCGCTCACACTCAGCGTGTGTACCTGACAGACCGTCAGACGACACAAAGCTGGGTGGGCGTGTGTGCTGTGAGGAGGATGCAGAGAAACTCCAGTATGATTTGGACAGGTTGGGTGATTGGGCAGATGCATGGCAGATGCAGTATAATGTGGATAAATGCGAGGTTATCCACTTTGGTGGCAAAAACAGAAAGGCAGGTTATTATCTGAACGGCAATAGATTGGGAGAAGGTGAAGTGCAACGAGATCTGGGAGTCCTTGTGCACCAGTCGTTGAAGGTAAGCATGCAGGTGCAGCAGGCGGTTAAGAAGGCAAATGGTATGTTGGCCTTCATAGCGAGAGGATTTGAGTACAGGAGCAAGGATGTCTTGCTGCAGTTGTACAGGGCCTTGGTGAGACCACACCTTGAGTATTGTGTGCAGTTTTGGTCGCCTTATCTGAAGAAGGATGTTCTTGCCATGGAGGGAGTGCAGCGAAGATTCACCAGACTGATACCTGGGATGGCAGGAATGACGTACGAGGAGAGATTGGGTCGATTGGGCTTATACTCGTTGGAGTTTAGAAGAATGAGAGGGATCTCATTGAAACTTTAAAAATTCTAACAGGACTAGACAGACTGGATGCAGGAAGGATGTTCCCGATGGCGGGGGAGTCCAGAACCAGGGGTCACAGTCTAAGGATAAGGGGTAAGCCATTTAGGACTGAGATGAGGAGGAATTTCTTTACCCAGAGACTGGTGAACCTATGGAATTCTCTACCACAGAGGCAGTTGAGGCCAAGTCAGTAAATATAATCAAGAAGGAGTTAGAAATATTTCTTAAGGCTAAAGGTAACAAGGGATATGGGGAGAAAGCAGGGACAGGGTACTGAAGTTGAATGATCAGCAATGATCTCATTGAATGGCGGAGCAGACTCGAGGGGCCGAATGGCCTACTCCTGCTCCTATCTTCTATGTTTCTATGTATCGCTCACACTCAGCGTGTACACCTGACAGGCTGTATCGTTCACACTCAGCGTGTGTACACCTGACAGGCCGTATCGTTCACACTCAGCGTGTGTACCTGACAGGCCGTATCGCTCACACTCAGCGTGTGTACCTGACAGGCCGTATTATTCACACTCAGCGTGTGTACCTGACAGGCCGTATCGCTCACACTCAGCGTGTGTACCTGACAGGCCATATCGCTCACACTCAGTGTGTACACCTGACAGGCCGTATCGCTCACACTCAGCGTGTGTACCTGACAGGCCGTATCGTTCACACTCAACGTGTGTACCTGACAGGCCATATCGCTCACACTCAGCGTGTGTACCTGACAGGCCATATTGCTCACACTCAGTGTGTACACCTGACAGGCCATATCGCTCACACTCAGCGTGTGTACCTGACAGGCCGTATCGTTCACACTCAATGTGTGTACCTGACAGGCCATATCGTTCACACTCAACGTGTGTACCTGACAGGCCGTATCGCTCACACTCAGCGTGTGTACCTGACAGGCCATATCGCTCACACTCAGTGTGTACACCTGACAGGCCATATCGCTCACACTCAGTGTGTGTACACCTGACAGGCCATATCGCTCACATTCAGTGTGTACCTGACAGGCCATATCGTTCACACTCAGTGTGTACACCTGACAGGCCGTATCGCTCACAGTCAGCGTGTGTACCTGACAGGCCATATCATTCACACTCAGCGTGTGTACCTGACAGGCCGTATCGTTCACACTCAGTGTGTACACCTGACAGGCCATATCGCTCACACTCAGTGTGTACACCTGACAGGCCGTATCGCTCACACTCAGCGTGTGTACCTGACAGGCCATATCATTCACACACAGCGTGTGTACCTGACAGGCCGTATCGTTCACACTCAGCGGGTGTAACTGACAGGCCATATCGCTCACACTCAGTGTGTACACTTGACAGGCCATATCGCTCACACTCAGTGTGTACACTTGACAGGCCATATCGTTCACACTCAGCGTGTGTAACTGACAGGCCATATCGTTCACACTCAGTGTGTACACTTGACAGGCCATATCGCTCACACTCAGTGTGTACACTTGACAGGCCATATCGCTCACACTCAGTGTGTACACTTGACAGGCCATATCGCTCACACTCAGCGTGTGTACCTGACAGGCCATATCGCTCAAACTCAGTGTGTACACTTGACAGGCCGTATCATTCACACTCAGCGTGTGTAACTGACAGGCCATATCGCTCACACTCAGTGTGTACACTTGACAGGCCATATCGCTCACACTCAGTGTGTACACTTGACAGGCCATATCATTCAAACTCAGCGTGTGTACCTGACAGGCCATATCGCTCACACTCAGCGTGTGTACCTGATAGGCCATATCGCTCACACTCAGCGTGTGTACCTGACAGGCCATATCGCTCACACTCAGCGTGTGTACCTGACAGGCCGTATCGCTCACACTCAGCGTGTGTACCTGACAGGCCGTATCGCTCACACTCAGAGTGTACACCTGACAGGCCGTATCGTTCACACTCAGTGTGTGTACCTGACAGGCCATATCGCTCACACTCAGAGTGTGTACCTGACAGGCCGTATCGCTCACACTCAGTGTGTGTACCTGACAGGCCGTATTGCTCACACTCAGAGTGTGTACCTGACAGGCCGTATCGCTCACACTCAGCGTGTGTACCTGACAGGCCGTATCGTTCACACTCAGCGTGTGTACCTGACAGGCAGTATCGCTCACACTCAGCGTGTACCTGACAGGCCGTATCGTTCACACTCAGCGTGTACCTGACAGGCCGTATCGCTCACACTCAGCGTGTGTACCTGACAGGCCGTATCGCTCACACTCAGCGTGTGTACCTGACAGGCCGTATCGTTCACACTCAGCGTGTGTACCTGACAGGCCGTATCGTTCACACTCAGCGTGTGTACCTGACAGGCCGTATCATTCATACTCAGCGTGTGTACCTGACAGACCGTATCGCTCACACTCAGCGCGTGCACCAGTATCGCTCACACTCAGCGTGTACCTGACAGACCGTATCGCTCACACTCAGTGTGTACCTGACAGGCCGTATCGTTCACACTCAGCGTGTGTACCTGACAGGCCATAGCGTTCACACTCAGTGTGTGACCTGACAGGCCGTATCGCTCACACTCAGTGTGTACCTGACAGGCCGTATCGTTCACACTCAGCGTGTGTACCTGACAGGCCATATCGCTCACACTCAGCGTGTGCACCAGTATCGCTCACACTCAGTGTGTACCTGACAGGCCGTATCGTTCACACTCAGCGTGTGTACCTGACAGGCCATATCGCTCACACTCAGTGTGTACACCTGACAGGCCGTATCGCTCACACTCAGCGTGTGCACCTGACAGGCCGTATCGTTCACACTCAGCGTGTGTACCTGACAGACCGTATCGCTCACACTCAGCGTGTGCAGCAGTATCGCTCACACTCAGCGTGTGTACCTGACAGGCCGTATCGCTCACACTCAGCGTGTACCCGACAGGCCGTATCGTTCACACTCAGCGTGTACCTGACAGGCCGTATCGCTCACACTCAGCGTGTGTACCTGACAGGCCGTATCGCTCACACTCAGTGTGTACCTGACAGACCGTATCGCTCACACTCAGCGTGTGTACCTGACAGGCCGTATCGTTCACACTCAGTGTGTACACTTGACAGGCCGTATCGTTCACACTCAGCATGTGTACCTGACAGGCCGTATCGCTCACACTCAGTGTGTACCTGACAGGCCGTATCGCTAACACTCAGCGTGTGTACACCTGACAGGCCGTATCGTTCACACTCAGCGTGTGTACCTGACAGGTCGTATCGCTCACACTCAGCGTGTGTACCTGACAGGCCGTATCGCTCACACTCAGCGTGTACCTGACAGGCCGTATCGTTCACACTCAGCGTGTGTACCTGACCGGCCGTATCGCTCACACTCAGCGTGTGTACCTGACAGACCGTATTGCTCACACTCAGCGTGTGTACCTGACAGGTCGTATCGCTCACACTCAGCGTGTGTACCTGACAGGCCATATCGCTCACACTCAGCGTGTGTACCTGACAGACCATATCGCTCACACTCAGCGTGTGTACCTGACAGGTCGTATCGCTCACACTCAGCGTATGTACCTGACAGACCGTATCGCTCACACTCAGTGTGTACCTGACAGGCCGTATCGCTCACACTCAGCGTGTGTACCTGACAGGCCATATCGTTCACACTCAGTGTGTACACGTGACAGGCCGTATCGCTCACACTCAGCGTGTGTACCTGACAGGCTGTATCGCTCACACTCAGCGTGTGTACCTGACAGACCGTATCGCTCACACTCAGCGTGTGCACCAGTATCGCTCACACTCAGCGTGTACCTGTCAGACCGTATCGCTCACACTCAGTGTGTACCTGACAGGCCGTATCGTTCACACTCAGCGTGTGTACCTGACAGGCCGTAGCGTTCACACTCAGTGTGTGTACCTGACAGGCCGTATCGCTCACACTCAGTGTGTACCTGACAGGCCGTATCGTTCACACTCAGCGTGTGTACCTGACAGGTCGTATCGCTCAAACTCAGCGTGTGTACCTGACAGGCCGTATCGCTCACACTCAGCGTGTACCTGACAGGCCGTATCGTTCACACTCAGCGTGTGTACCTGACAGGCCGTATCGCTCACACTCAGCGTGTGTACCTGACAGGCCGTTTCGCTCACACTCAGTGTGTACCTGACAGGCCGTATCGCTCACACTCAGCGTGTGTACACCTGACAGGCCGTATCGCTCACACTCAGCGTGTGTACCTGACAGGTCGTATCGCTCACACTCAGCGTGTGTACCTGACAGGCCGTATCGCTCACACTCAGCGTGTACCTGACAGGCCGTATCGTTCACACTCAGCGTGTGTACCTGACAGGCCGTATCGCTCACACTCAGCGTGTGCACCTGACAGACCGTATCGCTCACACTCAGCGTGTGTACCTGACAGGCCGTATCGTTCACACTCAGCGTGTGTACCTGACAGGCCGTATCGCTCACACTCAGCGTGTGTACCTGACAGGCCGTATCGTTCACACTCAGCGTGTGTACCTGACAGACCGTATTGCTCACACTCAGTGTGTACCTGACAGGTCGTATCGCTCACACTCAGCGTGTGTACCTGACAGGCCATATCGCTCACACTCAGCGTGTGTACCTGACAGACCATATCGCTCACACTCAGCGTGTGTACCTGACAGGCCATATCGCTCACACTCAGCGTGTGTACCTGACAGGCCATATCGTTCACACTCAGTGTGTACACGTGACAGGCCATATCGCTCACACTCAGCGTGTGTACCTGACAGACCGTATCGCTCACACTCAGCGTGTGCACCAGTATCGCTCACACTCAGCGTGTACCTGACAGACCGTATCGCTCACACTCAGTGTGTACCTGACAGGCCGTATCGTTCACACTCAGCGTGTGTACCTGACAGGCCGTAGCATTCACACTCAGAGTGTGTACCTGACAGGCCGTAACGCTCACACTCAGTGTGTACCTGACAGGCCGTATCGTTCACACTCAGCGTGTGTACCTGACAGGCCATATCGCTCACACTCAGTGTGTACACCTGACAGGCCGTATCGCTCACACTCAGCGTGTGCACCTGACAGGCCGTATCGTTCACACTCAGCGTGTGTACCTGACAGACCGTATCGCTCACACTCAGCGTGTGCACCAGTATCGCTCACACTCAGCGTGTGTACCTGACAGGCCGTATCGTTCACACTCAGCGTGTGTACCTGACAGGCCGTATCATTCACACTCAGCGTGTGTACCTGACAGACCGTATCGCTCACACTCAGCGTGTGCACCAGTATCGCTCACACTCAGCGTGTGTACCTGACAGGCCGTATCGTTCACACTCAGCGTGTGTACCTGACAGGCCGTATCATTCACACTCAGCGTGTGTACCTGACAGACCGTATCGCTCACACTCAGCGTGTGCACCAGTATCGCTCACACTCAGCGTGTACCTGACAGACTGTATCGCTCACACTCAGTGTGTACCTGACAGGCCGTATCGTTCACAATCAGCGTGTGTACCTGACAGGCCGTATCGCTCACACTCAGCGTGTACCTGACAGGCCGTATCGTTCACACTCAGCGTGTGTACCTGACAGGCCGTATCATTCACACTCAGCGTGTGTACCTGACAGACCGTATCGCTCACACTCAGCGTGTACCTGACAGGCCGTATCGTTCACACTCAGCGTGTACCTGACAGACCGTATCGCTCACCCTCAGCGTGTGTACCTGACAGGCCGTATCGTTCACACTCAGCGTGTGTACCTGACAGGCCGTAGCGTTCACACTCAGTGTGTACCTGACAGGCCGTATCGTTCACACTCAGCGTGTGTACCTGACAGGCCATATCGCTCACACTCAGTGTGTACACCTGACAGGCCGTATCGTTCACACTCAGCGTGTGTACCTGACAGACCGTATCGCTCACACTCAGCGTGTGCACCAGTATCGCTCACACTCAGCGTGTGTACCTGACAGGCCGTATCGCTCACACTCAGCGTGTACCCGACAGGCCGTATCGTTCACACTCAGCGTGTACCTGACAGGCCGTATCGCTCACACTCAGCGTGTGTACCTGACAGACCGTATCGCTCACACTCAGCGTGTGTACCTGACAGGCCGTATCGTTCACACTCGGTGTGTACACTTGACAGGCCGTATCGTTCACACTCAGCATGTGTACCTGACAGGCCGTATCGCTCACACTCAGTGTGTACCTGACAGGCCGTATCGCTCACACTCAGCGTGTGTACACCTGACAGGCCGTATCGTTCACACTCAGCGTGTGTACCTGACAGGTCGTATCGCTCACACTCAGCGTGTGTACCTGACAGGCCGTATCGCTCACACTCAGCGTGTGTACCTGACAGACCGTATTGCTCACACTCAGCGTGTGTACCTGACAGACCGTATCGCTCACACTCAGTGTGTACCTGACAGGCCGTATCGCTCACACTCAGCGTGTGTACCTGACAGGCCATATCGTTCACACTCAGTGTGTACACGTGACAGGCCGTATCGCTCACACTCAACGTGTGTACCTGACAGGCTGTATCGCTCACACTCAGCGTGTGTACCTGACAGACCGTATCGCTCACACTCAGCGTGTGCACCAGTATCGCTCACACTCAGCGTGTACCTGACAGACCGTATCGCTCACACTCAGTGTGTACCTGACAGGCCGTATCGTTCACACTCAGCGTGTGTACCTGACAGGCCGTAGCGTTCACACTCAGTGTGTGTACCTGACAGGCCGTATCGCTCACACTCAGTGTGTACCTGACAGGCCGTATCGTTCACACTCAGCGTGTGTACCTGACAGGCCGTATCGCTCACACTCAGTGTGTACACCTGACAGGCCGTATCGCTCACACTCAGCGTGTGCACCTGACAGGCCGTATCGTTCACACTGAGCGTGTGTACCTGACAGACCGTATCGCTCACACTCAGCGTGTGCACCAGTATCGCTCACACTCAGCGTGTGTACCTGACAGGCCGTATCGTTCACACTCAGCGTGTGTACCTGACAGGCCGTATCATTCACACTCAGCGTGTGTACCTGACAGACCGTATCGCTCACACTCAGCGTGTGCACCAGTATCGCTCACACTCAGCGTGTACCTGACAGACCGTATCGCTCACACTCAGTGTGTACCTGACAGGCCGTATCGTTCACACTCAGCGTGTGTACCTGACAGGCCGTAGCGTTCACACTCAGTGTGTGTACCTGACAGGCCGTATCGCTCACACTCAGTGTGTACCTGACAGGCCGTATCGTTCACACTCAGTGTGTACACCTGACAGGCCGTATCGCTCACACTCAGCGTGTGCACCTGACAGGCCGTATCGTTCACACTCAGCGTGTGTACCTGACAGACCTTATCGCTCACACTCGGCGTGTGCACCAGTATCGCTCACACTCAGCGTGTGTACCTGACAGGCCGTATCGCTCACACTCAGTGTGTACCCGACAGGCCGTATCGTTCACACTCAGCATGTACCTGACAGGCCGTATCGCTCACACTCAGCGTGTGTACCTGACAGGCCGTATCGTTCACACTCAGCATGTGTACCTGACAGGCCGTATCGTTCACACTCAGCATGTGTACCTGACAGGCCGTATCGCTCACACTCAGCGTGTGTACACCTGACAGGCCGTATCGTTCATACTCAGCGTGTGTACCTGACAGGTCGTATCGTTCACACTCAGCGTGTGTACCTGACAGGTCGTATCGCTCACACTCAGCGTGTGTACCTGACAGGCCGTATTGCTCACACTCAGCGTGTACCTGACAGGCCGTATCGTTCACACTCAGCGTGTGTACCTGACAGGCCGTATCGCTCACACTCAGCGTGTGTACCTGACAGACCGTATCGCTCACACTCAGCGTGTGTACCTGACAGGTCGTATCGCTCACACTCAGCGTGTGTACCTGACAGGCCATATTGCTCACACTCAGCGTGTGTACCTGACAGACCATATCGCTCACACTCAGCGTGTGTACCTGACAGGTCGTATCGCTCACACTCAGCGTGTGTACCTGACAGACCGTATCGCTCACACTCAGTGTGTACCTGACAGGCCGTATCGCTCACACTCAGCGTGTGTACCTGACAGGCCATATCGTTCACACTCAGTGTGTACACGTGACAGGCCGTATCGCTCACACTCAGCGTGTGTACCTGACAGGCTGTATCGCTCACACTCAGCGTGTGTACCTGACAGACCGTATCGCTCACACTCAGCGTGTGCACCAGTATCGCTCACACTCAGCGTGTACCTGACAGACCGTATCGCTCACACTCAGTGTGTACCTGACAGGCCGTATCGTTCACACTCAGCGTGTGTACCTGACAGGCCGTAGCGTTCACACTCAGTGTGTGTACCTGACAGGCCGTATCGCTCACACTCAGTGTGTACCTGACAGGCCGTATCGTTCACACTCAGCGTGTGTACCTGACAGGCCATATCGCTCACACTCAGTGTGTACACCTGACAGGCCGTATCGCTCACACTCAGCGTGTGCACCTGACACGCCGTATCGTTCACACTCAGCGTGTGTACCTGAAAGACCGTATAGCTCACACTCAGCGTGTGCACCAGTATCGCTCACACTCAGCGTGTACCTGACAGACCGTATCGCTCACACTCAGTGTGTACCTGACAGGCCGTATCGTTCACACTCAGCGTGTGTACCTGACAGGCCGTAGCGTTCACACTCAGTGTGTGTACCTGACAGGCCGTATCGCTCACACTCAGTGTGTACCTGACAGGCCGTATCGTTCACACTCAGCGTGTGTACCTGACAGGCCATATAGCTCACACTCAGTGTGTACACCTGACAGGCCGTATCGCTCACACTCAGCGTGTGCACCTGACAGGCCGTATCGTTCACACTGAGCGTGTGTACCTGACAGACCGTATCGCTCACACTCAGCGTGTGCACCAGTATCGCTCACACTCAGCGTGTGTACCTGACAGGCCGTATCGTTCACACTCAGCGTGTGTACCTGACAGGCCGTATCATTCACACTCAGCGTGTGTACCTGACAGACCGTATCGCTCACACTCAGCGTGTGCACCAGTATCGCTCACACTCAGCGTGTACCTGACAGACCGTATCGCTCACACTCAGTGTGTACCTGACAGGCCGTATCGTTCACACTCAGCGTGTGTACCTGACAGGCCGTAGCGTTCACACTCAGTGTGTGTACCTGACAGGCCGTATCGCTCACACTCAGTGTGTACCTGACAGGCCGTATCGCTCACACTCAGCGTGTGCACCAGTATCGCTCACACTCAGCGTGTACCTGACAGACCGTATCGCTCACACTCAGTGTGTACCTGACAGGCCGTATCGTTCACACTCAGCGTGTGTACCTGACAGGCCGTAGCGTTCACACTCAGTGTGTGTACCTGACAGGCCGTATCGCTCACACTCAGTGTGTACCTGACAGGCCGTATCGTTCACACTCAGTGTGTACACCTGACAGGCCGTATCGCTCACACTCAGCGTGTGCACCTGACAGGCCGTATCGTTCACACTGAGCGTGTGTACCTGACAGACCGTATCGCTCACACTCAGCGTGTGCACCAGTATCGCTCACACTCAGCGTGTGTACCTGACAGGCCGTATCGTTCACACTCAGCGTGTGTACCTGACAGGCCGTATCATTCACACTCAGCGTGTGTACCTGACAGACCGTATCGCTCACACTCAGCGTGTGCACCAGTATCGCTCACACTCAGCGTGTACCTGACAGACCGTATCGCTCACACTCAGTGTGTACCTGACAGGCCGTATCGTTCACACTCAGCGTGTGTACCTGACAGGCCGTAGCGTTCACACTCAGTGTGTGTACCTGACAGGCCGTATCGCTCACACTCAGTGTGTACCTGACAGGCCGTATCGTTCACACTCAGTGTGTACACCTGACAGGCCGTATCGCTCACACTCAGCGTGTGCACCTGACAGGCCGTATCGTTCACACTCAGCGTGTGTACCTGACAGACCTTATCGCTCACACTCGGCGTGTGCACCAGTATCGCTCACACTCAGCGTGTGTACCTGACAGGCCGTATCGCTCACACTCAGTGTGTACCCGACAGGCCGTATCGTTCACACTCAGCATGTACCTGACAGGCCGTATCGCTCACACTCAGCGTGTGTACCTGACAGGCCGTATCGTTCACACTCAGCATGTGTACCTGACAGGCCGTATCGCTCACACTCAGCGTGTGTACACCTGACAGGCCGTATCGCTCACACTCAGCGTGTGTACCTGACAGGTCGTATCGTTCATACTCAGCGTGTGTACCTGACAGGCCGTATCGCTCACACTCAGCGTGTGTACACCTGACAGGCCGTATCGCTCACACTCAGCGTGTGTACCTGACAGGTCGTATCGTTCATACTCAGCGTGTGTACCTGACAGGCCGTATCGTTCATACTCAGCGTGTGTACCTGACAGGTCGTATCGTTCACACTCAGCGTGTGTACCTGACAGGTCGTATCGCTCACACTCAGCGTGTGTACCTGACAGGCCGTATTGCTCACACTCAGCGTGTACCTGACAGGCCGTATCGTTCACACTCAGCGTGTGTACCTGACAGGCCGTATCGCTCACACTCAGCGTGTGTACCTGACAGGTCGTATCGCTCACACTCAGCATGTGTACCTGACAGGCCATATTGCTCACACTCAGCGTGTGTACCTGACAGACCATATCGCTCACACTCAGCGTGTGTACCTGACAGGTCGTATCGCTCACACTCAGCGTGTGTACCTGACAGACCGTATCGCTCACACTCAGTGTGTACCTGACAGGCCGTATCGCTCACACTCAGCGTGTGTACCTGACAGGCCATATCGTTCACACTCAGTGTGTACACGTGACAGGCCGTATCGCTCACACTCAGCGTGTGTACCTGACAGGCTGTATCGCTCACACTCAGCGTGTGTACCTGACAGACCGTATCGCTCACACTCAGCGTGTGCACCAGTATCGCTCACACTCAGCGTGTACCTGACAGACCGTATCGCTCACACTCAGTGTGTACCTGACAGGCCGTATCGTTCACACTCAGCGTGTGTACCTGACAGGCCGTAGCGTTCACACTCAGTGTGTGTACCTGACAGGCCGTATCGCTCACACTCAGTGTGTACCTGACAGGCCGTATCGTTCACACTCAGCGTGTGTACCTGACAGGCCATATCGCTCACACTCAGTGTGTACACCTGACAGGCCGTATCGCTCACACTCAGCGTGTGCACCTGACAGGCCGTATCGTTCACACTCAGCGTGTGTACCTGAAAGACCGTATAGCTCACACTCAGCGTGTGCACCAGTATCGCTCACACTCAGCGTGTGTACCTGACAGGCCGTATCGTTCACACTCAGCGTGTGTACCTGACAGGCCGTATCATTCACACTCAGCGTGTGTACCTGACAGACCGTATCGCTCACACTCAGCGTGTGCACCAGTATCGCTCACACTCAGCGTGTACCTGACAGACCGTATCGCTCACACTCAGTGTGTACCTGGCAGGCCGTATCGTTCACACTCAGCGTGTGTACCTGACAGGCCGTAGCGTTCACACTCAGTGTGTGTACCTGACATGCCGTATCGCTCACACTCAGTGTGTACCTGACAGGCCGTATCGTTCACACTCAGCGTGTGTACCTGACAGGCCATATCGCTCACACTCAGTGTGTACACCTGACAGGCCGTATCGCTCACACTCAGCGTGTGCACCTGACAGGCCGTATCGTTCACACTCAGCGTGTGTACCTGACAGACCGTATCGCTCACACTCAGCGTGTGCACCAGTATCGCTCACACTCAGCGTGTGTACCTGACAGGCCGTATCGCTCACACTCAGCGTGTACCCGACAGGCCGTATCGTTCACACTCAGCGTGTACCTGACAGGCCGTATCGCTCACACTCAGCGTGTGTACCTGACAGGCCGTATCGCTCACACTCAGTGTGTACCTGACAGACCGTATCGCTCACACTCAGCGTGTGTACCTGACAGGCCGTATCGTTCACACTCAGTGTGTACACTTGACAGGCCGTATCGTTCACACTCAGCATGTGTACCTGACAGGCCGTATCGCTCACACTCAGTGTGTACCTGACAGGCCGTATCGCTCACACTCAGCGTGTGTACACCTGACAGGCCGTATCGTTCACACTCAGCGTGTGTACCTGACAGGTCGTATCGCTCACAATCAGCGTGTGTACCTGACAGGCCGTATCGCTCACACTCAGCGTGTACCTGACAGGCCGTATCGTTCACACTCAGCGTGTGTACCTGACAGGCCGTATCGCTCACACTCAGCGTGTGTACCTGACAGACCGTATCGCTCACACTCAGCGTGTGTACCTGACAGGTCGTATCGCTCACACTCAGCGTGTGTACCTGACAGGCCATATCGCTCACACTCAGCGTGTGTACCTGACAGACCATATCGCTCACACTCAGCATGTGTACCTGACAGGTCGTATCGCTCACACTCAGCGTGTGTACCTGACAGGCCATATCGCTCACACTCAGTGTGTACACGTGACAGACCGTATCGCTCACACTCAGCGTGTGTACCTGACAGGCCGTATCGTTCACACTCAGTGTGTACACTTGACAGGCCGTATCGTTCACACTCAGCATGTGTACCTGACAGGCCGTATCGCTCACACTCAGTGTGTACCTGACAGGCCGTATCGCTCACACTCAGCGTGTGTACACCTGACAGGCCGTATCGTTCACACTCAGCGTGTGTACCTGACAGGTCGTATCGCTCACAATCAGCGTGTGTACCTGACAGGCCATATCGCTCACACTCAGCGTGTGTACCTGACAGACCATATCATAAGAACATAAGAACATAAGAAATAGGAGCAGGAGTAGGCCAATCGGCCCCTCGAGCCTGCTCCGCCATTCAATAAGATCATGGCTGATCTGATCCTAACCGCCAATCTACTATCTATCACAGAACCATCTCCTGCATCTAACAGAATTGCACACACGAAATAGGAGCAGAATCAGGCTACACAGTCCCTGGGCCCGCTCCACTACCCACAGGGCCATGACCGATCCGAACCTAGACTCATGTCCAAATTCCTGCCCGCTCCCCGTAACCCTTAATGCCCTTTACTTCTAGGAAACTGTCTATTTCTGTTTTAAATTTAATTAATGTTGTAGCTTCTACAGCTTTTTGTGGCAGCATATTCCATGGACCTACCACCCTCTGAGTGAAGTAGTTCCTCCTCATCTCAGTTTTGAAAGAGCAGCCCCTTATTCTAAGACTATGTCCCCTAGTTCTCGTCTCACCCGTCATCGGGAACATCCTCCCCGCATCCACCCGATCCAACCCCTTCACAATCTTATATGTTTCAATAAGATCGCCTCTCATTCTTCTGAACTCCAATGAGTAGAGTCCCAATCTACCCAACCTCTCCTCATATGACCACCCCCTCATCCCCGGGATTAACCGAGTGAACCTTTTTTGCACTGCCTCGAGAGCAAGGATGTCTTTCCTTAAGTAAGGACACCAAAACTGTATGCAGTATTCCAGGTGCGGTCTCACCAATACCTTGTACAACTGAAGCAATACCTCCCTATTTTTATATTCTATCCCCCTAGCAATGAAAGCCAACATTCCATTTGCCTTCTTAATCACTTGCTGCACCTGCATACTAACCTTTTGAGTTTCGTGCACCAGGACCCCCAGATCCCTTTGCACTTCAGTACTCTCCAGTTTCTTGCCATTAAGATAATAAATTGCTCTAGGATTTTTCCTGCCAAAGTGCATCACCTCACACTTTCCAGTGTTGTATTCCATCTGCCAAATCTCTGCCCACTTACTTAGCCTGTCTATGTCCCCTTGCAGGTTTTTTATGTCCTCCTCACTCACTACTTTCCCTCCCATCTTTGTATCATCTGCAAATTTTGATATGTTACACTTGGTCCCTTCCTCCAAATCGTTAATATAGATTGTGAAGAGTTGGGGACCCAGCACTGACCCCTGTGGAACACCACTAGTTACTGATTGCCAGTCTGAGAATGAACCATTTATCCCAACTCTTTGCTTTCTGTTAGATAGCCAATCCTCTATCCATGCCAGAATATTACCCCCAATCCCGTGATTTTTTACCTTAAGCAATAATCTTTTGTGTGGCACCTTGTCAAATGCCTTTTGGAAGTCTAAATACACTACGTCCACTGGTTCCCCTTTATCCACTCTATATGTTACTTCCTCAAAGAACTCCAGCAAATTTGTCAAACATGACTTCCCCTTCGTAAAACCATGCTGACTTTGTCCTATTAAATTATGATTATCCAAATGTCCTGTTACTGTTTCCTTAATAATGGACTCCAAAATTTTACCTACCACAGATGTTAGGCTAACCGGTCTATAGTTACCAGCCTTCTGTCTACTGCCCTTTTTAAATAAGGGTGTTACATTAGCAGTTTTCCAGTCTGCCGGGACCTTAGCGGAATCCAGGGAGTTTTGAAAAATTATTACCAATGCATCTACAATCCCTACCGCCACTTCCTTCAAGACTCTAGGATGTAAGCCATCAGGTCCAGGTGATTTATCCGCCTTGAGTCCCATTATTTTACCGAGTACCACTTCCTTAGTGATTTTGATCGTGTTTAGCTCCTCTCCCCCTATAGCCCCCTGTTTGTCCAGTGTTGGGATATTCTTAGTGTCCTCTACTGTAAAGACTGATACAAAATATTCATTCAGTGTTTTTGCCATCTCCATATTTCCCACCATTAATTTCCCATGTGTACCTGACAGGTCGTATCGCTCACACTCAGCGTGTGTACCTGACAGACAGTATCGCTCACACTCAGTGTGTACCTGACAGGCCGTATCGCTCACACTCAGCGTGTGTACCTGACAGGCCATATCGTTCACACTCAGTGTGTACACGTGACAGGCCGTATCGCTCACACTCAGCGTGTGTACCTGACAGGCTGTATCGCTCACACTCAGCGTGTGTACCTGACAGACCGTATCGCTCACACTCAGCGTGTGCACCAGTATCGCTCACACTCAGCGTGTACCTGACAGACCGTATCGCTCACACTCAGCGTGTGTACCTGACAGGCCGTATCGTTCACACTCAGCGTGTGTACCTGACAGGCCGTAGCGTTCACACTCAGTGTGTGTACCTGACAGGCCGTATCGCTCACACTCAGTGTGTACCTGACAGGCCGTATCGTTCACACTCAGCGTGTGTACCTGACAGGCCATATCACTCACACTCAGTGTGTACACCTGACAGGCCGTATCGCTCACACTCAGCGTGTGCACCTGACAGGCCGTATCGTTCACACTCAGCGTGTGTACCTGACAGACCGTATCGCTCACACTCAGCGTGTGCACCAGTATCGCTCACACTCAGCGTGTGTACCTGACAGGCCGTATCGCTCACACTCAGCGTGTACCCGACAGGCCGTATCGTTCACACTCAGCGTGTACCTGACAGGCCGTATCGCTCACACTCAGCGTGTGTACCTGACAGGCCGTAGCGTTCACACTCAGTGTGTGTACCTGACAGGCCATATCGCTCACACTCAGCGTGTGTACCTGACAGGCCGTATCGTTCACACTCAGCGTGTACCTGACAGGCCGTATCGCTCACACTCAGTGTGTACCTGACAGACCGTATCGCTCACACTCAGCGTGTGTACCTGACAGGCCGTATCATTCACACTCAGTGTGTACACTTGACAGGCCGTATAGTTCACACTCAGCGTGTGTACCTGACAGGCCGTATCGCTCACACTCAGTGTGTACCTGACAGGCCGTATCGCTCACACTCAGCGTGTGTACACCTGACAGGCCGTATCGTTCACACTCAGCGTGTGTACCTGACAGGTCGTATCGCTCACACTCAGCGTGTGTACCTGACAGGCCGTATCGCTCACACTCAGCGTGTACCTGACAGGCCGTATCGTTCACACTCAGCGTGTGTACCTGACAGGCCGTATCGCTCACACTCAGCATGTGTACCTGACAGGTCGTATCGCTCACACTCAGCGTGTGTACCTGACAGACCGTATCGCTCACACTCAGTGTGTACCTGACAGGCCGTATCGCTCACACTCAGCGTGTGTACCTGACAGGCCATATCGTTCACACTCAGTGTGTACACGTGACAGGCCGTATCGCTCACACTCAGCGTGTGTACCTGACAGGCTGTATCGCTCACACTCAGCGTGTGTACCTGACAGGCTGTATCGCTCACACTCAGCGTGTGTACCTGACAGGCCGTGTCGCTCACACTCAGTCTGTACTTTACCTCCTGGCCAGTCCAAAGTCGATTATCTTCACCTGATTTCCATGTCGATGCACACATAAGATATTTTCTGGCTGCAGAGAACAAAGTCAGCAATTTCAATTAAGGCAACAGAACCTCATCTGGTATAACATTGCATTACAGTGAGGGGTGCGGGGTATATCAGAGTGTTACAGTGAGGGGTGCGGGGTAGATCAGTGATTTACAGTGAGGGGTGCGGGGTATATCAGTGTGTTACAGTGCGGGGTGCGGGGTATATCAGTGATTTACAGTGAGGGGTGCGGGGTATATCAGAGTGTTACAGTGAGGGGTGCGGGGTATATCAGTGTTACAGTGTGGGGTGTGGGGTATATCAGAGTGTTACAGTGAGGGGTGCGGGGTATATCAGCGTTACAGTGAAAGGTGTGGGGTATATCAGTGTTACAGTGTGGGGTGTGGGATATATCAGTGTTGTAGTGAGGGTTGTGGGGTCTATCAGTGATGTAGTGAGGGGTGTGGGGTATATCAGTGTTACAGTGAGGGGTGTGGAGTATATCAGTGTTGTAGTGAGAGTTGTGGGGTTTTTCAGTGTTACATTGAGGGGTGTGGTGTATATCAGTGTTACAGTGTGGGGTGTGGGGTATATCAGTGTTGTAATGAGGGGTGTGGGTTATATCAGTGTTGTAGTGAGCGTTGTGGCGTATATCAGTGTTGTAGTGAGGGGTGTGGTGTATATCAGAGTGTTACAGTGAAGGGTGCGTTGTATATCAGTGTTACAGTGAAAGTTGTGGGGTATGTCAGTGTTACAGTGTGGGGTGTGGGGTATATCAGTGTTACAGTGAGGGGTGTGTTGTATATCAGTGTTACAGTCAGGGGTGTGGGGTATATCAGTGTTGTAGTGAGGGGTGTAGGGTATATCACCGT
Source organism: Squalus acanthias (assembly GCA_030390025.1). Classification (NCBI taxonomy): domain Eukaryota; kingdom Metazoa; phylum Chordata; class Chondrichthyes; order Squaliformes; family Squalidae; genus Squalus; species Squalus acanthias. Next base: position 4,198 of record JASTWF010001870.1, on the reverse strand, counting down.
TGTAGTGAGGGTTGTGGGGTATATCAGTGTTACAGTGAGGGGTGTGGGGTATATCAGAGTGTTACAGTGAGGGGTGTGGGGTATATCAGAGTGTTACAGTGAGGGGTGCGGGGTATATCAGACTGTTACAGTGAGGGGTGGGGGGTATATCAGTGTTACAGTGAAAGTTGTGGGGTATATCATTGTTACAGTGAGGTGAGTGGGGTATTTCAGTGTTACAGTGAGGGGTGCGGGGTATATCAGAGTGTTACAGTGAGGGGTGCGGGGTATATCAGTGTTACAGTGAAAGGTGTGGGGTATATCAGTGTTACAGTGTGGGGTGTGGGGTATATCAGAGTATTACAGTGAGGGGTGCGGGATATATCAGTGTTACAGTGAAAGTTGTGGGGTATATCAGTGTTAAAGTGAGGGGTGTGGGGTATATCAGAGTGTTACAGTGAGGGGTGCGGGGTATATCAGAGTGTTACAGTGAGGGGTGTGGAGTATATCAGTGTTACAGTGAAAGGTGTGGGGTATATCAGTGTTACAGTGTGGGGTGTGGGGTATATCAGTGTGTTACAGTGAGGGGTGTGGGGTATATCAGTGTTACAGTGAAAGGTGTGGGGTATAATCAGTGTGTTACAGTGAGGGGTGTGGGGTATATCAGAGTGTTACAGTGAGGGGTGGGGGCTTATCAGAGTGTGACAGTGAGGGGAGTGTGGTATATCAGAGTGTTACAGTGAGGGGTGTTGGGTATATCAGAGTGTTACAGTGAGGGATGGGGGCTTATCAGAGTGTTACAGTGACCGGGTGTGGGGTATATCAGTGCTCCAGTGAGGGGTGTGGGGTATATCAGAGTGTTACATTGAGGGGTGTGGGGTATATCAGAGGGTTGTAGTGAGGAGTGCGGGGTATATCAGTGTTACAGTGAGGGGTGTGTGGTATATCAGTGTTGTATTGAGTGGTGTGGGGTATATCAGTGTTACAGTGAGGGGTGTGGGATATATCAGTGTTGTAGTGAGGGCTGTGGGGTATATCAGTGTTGTAGTGAGGGGTGAGGGGTATATCAGTGTTACAGTGAGGGGTGTGGAGTATATCAGTGTCGTAGTGAGAGTTTTGGGGTATATCAGTGTTACAGTGAGGGGTGTGTTGTATATCAATGTTACAGTCAGGGGTGTGGGGTATATCAGTGTTGTAGTGAGGGGTGTAGGGTATATCACCGTTGTAGTGAGGGTTGTGGGGTATATCAGTGTTACAGTGAGGGGTGTGGGGTATATCAGAGTGTTACAGTGTTGGGTGTGGGGTATATCAGTGTTACAGTGAGGGGTGTGTGGTATATCAGTGTTGTAGTGAGGGCTGTGGGGTAAATCAGTGTTGTAGTGAGGGGTGTGGGGTATATCAGTGTGTTACAGTGAGGGGTGTGGGGTATATCAGAGTGTTACAGTGAGGGGTGTGGGGAATATCAGTGTTCTAGTGAGTGGTGTGGGGTATATCAGAGTTACAGTGAGGGGTGTGGGGTATATCAGTGTTGTAGTGAGGGGTGTGGGGGATATCCGTCTTGTAGTGAGGGGTGTGGGTTATATCAGTGTTGTAGTGAGGGTTGTGGGGTATATCAGTGTTGTAGTGAGGGTTGTGGGGTATATCAGTGTTGCAGTGAGGGATGCGGGGTATATCAATGTTGTAGTGAGGGGTGTGGGGTATATCAGAGTGTTACAGTGAGGGGTGTGGGGTATATCAGTGTTGGAGTGAGGGGTGTGGAGTATATCAGTGTTGTAGTGAGCGTTGTGGCGTATATCAGTGTTGTAGTGAGTGGTGTGGGGTATATCAGTGTTACAGTGAGGGGTGCGGGGTATATCAATGTTGTAGTGAGGGGTGTGGGGGATATCCGTCTTGTAGTGAGGGGTGTGGGTTATATCAGTGTTGTAGTGAGGGTTGTGGGGTATATCAGTGTTGTAGTGAGGGTTGTGGGGTATATCAGTGTTACAGTGAGGGGTGCGGGGTATATCAATGTTGTAGTGAGGGGTGTGGGGTATATCAGAGTGTTACAGTGAGGGGTGTGGGGTATATCAGAATGTTACAGTGAGGGGTGTGGGGTATATCAGTGTTACAGTGAGGGGTGTGGGGTATATCAGAGTGTTACAGTGAGTGGTGTGTTGTATATCAGAGTGTTACAGTGAGGTGTGTGGGGTATATCAGTGTTGAAGTGAGGGGTGTGGGGTATATCAGTTTTGTAGTGAGGGATTTGGGGTATATTAGTGTTGCAGTGAGGGGTGTGGGTTATATCGGTGTTGTAGTGAGGGGTGTGGGTGATATCAGTCTTGTCGTGAGGGGTGTGGGGTCTATCAGAGTGTTACAGTGAGGGGTGTGGGGTATATCAGAGTGTTACAGTGAGGGGTGTGGGGCATATCAGAGTGTTACAGTGAGGGGTGTGGGTTATATCAGTGTGACAGTGATGGGTGTGGGGTATATCAGTGTCACAGTGAGGGGTGTGGGGTATATCAGTGTTACAGTGAGGGGTGTGGGGTATATCAGAGTGTTACATTGAGGGGTGTGGGGTATATCAGAGGGTTGTAGTGAGGAGTGCGGGGTATATCAGTGTTACAGTGAGGGGTGTGTGGTATATCAGTGTTGTATTGAGTGGTGTGGGGTATATCAGTGTTACAGTGAGGGGTGTGGGGTATATCAGTGTTGTAGTGAGGGCTGTGGGGTATATCAGTGTTGTAGTGAGGGGTGAGGGGTATATCAGTGTTACAGTGAGGGGTGTGGAGTATATCAGTGTCGTAGTGAGAGTATTGGGGTATATCAGTGTTACAGTGAGGGGTGTAGGGTATATCACCGTTGTAGTGAGGGTTGTGGGGTATATCAGTGTTACAGTGAGGGGTGTGGGGTATATCAGTGTTGTAGTGAGGGGTGTAGGGTATATCACCGTTGTAGTGAGGGTTGTGGGGTATATCAGTGTTACAGTGAGGGGTGTGTGGTATATCAGTGTTGTAGTGAGGGCTGTGGGGTAAATCAGTGTTGTAGTGAGGGGTGTGGGGTATATCAGTGTGTTACAGTGAGGGGTGTGGGGTATATCAGAGTGTTACAGTGAGGGGTGTGGGGAATATCAGTGTTCTAGTGAGTGGTGTGGGGTATATCAGAGTTACAGTGAGGGGTGTGGGATATATCAGTGTTGTAGTGAGGGTTGTGGGGTCTATCAGTGTTGTAGTGAGGGGTGTGGGGTATATCAGTGTTACAGTGAGGGGTGTGGAGTATATCAGTGTTGTAGTGAGAGTTGTGGGGTTTTTCAGTGTTACAGTGAGGGGTGTGGTGTATATCAGTGTTACAGTGAGGGGTGTGGGGTATATCAGTGTTGTAGTGAGGGGTGTGGAGTATATCAGTGTTGTAGTGAGCGTTGTGGCGTATATCAGTTTTGTAGTGAGGGGTGTGGGGTATATCAGTGTTGTAGTGAGGGGTGTGTGGTATATTAGAGTTGTAGTGAGGGGTGTGAGGTATATCCGTCTTGTAGTGAGGGGTGTGGGTTATATCAGTGTTGTAGTGAGGGTTGTGGGGTATATCAGTGTTACAGTGAGGGGTGTGGGTAATATCAGTGTTACAGTGAGGGGTGCGGGGTATATCAATGTTGTAGTGAGGGGTGTGGGGTACATCACTGTTGTAGTTTGGGGAGTAGGGTATATCAGTGTTGTAGTGAGGGGTGTTGGGTATATCAGAGTGTTACAGTGAGGGGTGTGGGGTATATCAGAATGTTACAGTGAGGGTGTGGGGTATATCAGTGTTACAGTGAGGGGTGTGGGGTATATCAGAGAATGTTACAGTGAGGGGTGTGGGGTATAATAGTGTTGAAGTGAGGGGTGTGGGGTATATCAGTTTTGTAATGAGGGATTTGGGGAATATTAGTGTTGTAGAGAGGGGTGTGGGTTATATCGGTGTTGTAGTGAGGAGTGTGGGTTATATCAGTCTTGTCGTGAGGGGTGTGGGGTCTATCAGAGTGTTACAGTGAGGGGTGTGGGGTATATCAGAGTGTTACAGTGAGGGGTGTGGGGCATATCAGAGTGTTACTGTGAGGGGTGTGGGGTATATCAGAGTGTTACAGTGAGGGGTGTGGGTTATATCAGTGTGACAGTGATGGGTGTGGGGTATATCAGTGTCACAGTGAGGGGTGTGGGGTATATCAGTGTTACAGTGAGGGGTGTGGGGTATATCAGTGTTACAGTGAAAG
>JASTWF010000187.1:722265-848263 GCA_030390025.1 Squalus acanthias | reverse complement strand
AACGAGAGACAGGGTCTAGTGTAATATAAAGAGAGACAGGGTCCAATGTAATATAAGCAGCGACAGGATCCAGCGTAATATAAACAGAGACAGGGTCGAGTCAATATAAACAGAGACAGGGTCGAGTGTAATATAAACAGCGACAGGATGTAGTGTAATATAAAGAGAGACAGGGTCTTGTGTAATATAAGCAGAGACAGGGTCTAGTGTAATATAAACAGAGACAGGGTCTAGTGTAATATAAACAGAGACAGGGTCTAGTGTAATATAAACAGAGACAGGGTCTAGTGTAATATAAACAGAGACAGGGTCTAGTGTAATATAAACAGAGACAGGGTCTAGTGTAATATAAACAGAGACAGGGTCTAGTGTAATATAAACAGAGACAGGGTCTAGTGTAATATAAACAGAGACAGGGTCTAGTGTAATATAAACAGAGACAGGGTCTAGTGTAATATAAACAGAGACAGGGTCTAGTGTAATATAAACAGAGACAGGGTCTAGTGTAATATAAACAGAGACAGGGTCTAGTGTAATATAAACAGAGACAGGGTCTAGTGTAATATAAACAGAGACAGGGTCTAGTGTAATATAAACAGAGACAGGGTCTAGTGTAATATAAACAGAGACAGGGTCTAGTGTAATATAAACAGAGACAGGGTCTAGTGTAATATAAACAGAGACAGGGTCTAGTGTAATATAAACAGAGACAGGGTCTAGTGTAATATAACCAGAGACAGGGTCTAGTGTAATATAAACAGAGAGAGGGTCTTTTGCAATCTAAACAGAGACAGTGTCTAGTGTATTATAATGTGGAGATGCCGGCGTTGGACTGGGGTGGACAAAAATGAGAAGTCGCACAACACCAGGTTATAGTCCAACAGATTTATTTAATTTTACAAGCTTTCGGAACAGTTCGCTCCTTCGTCAGGTAAGTTAGCAGTGAGAGAATCTCCCAGAATTCACAATTTAAACACAGACAAAATATATTCAAATCTTTCCTACATCAAAGAGCACAGCCAAGACAATGAGATGTGTCCCAGGGGGTCCAACGTGTCAAACCACCTGCTGGCTGCATATCCTGTCAATCTGTGTAGGTTCTTGTGTTAGTCTTTTTAAAAAAAAACACCTGGGAAGACCGGCCATGATGTCAAGTCACGTTCTGTATCGTGACATGAACCCGATATCGCGATTGAGGCCATCCTCATGAGTGCGGAACTTGGCTATCAGTTTCTGCTCGATGATTTTGCGCTGTCGTGTATCTCGAAGGCCGCCTTGGAGAACGCTTACCCGCATATCCGAGGCTGAATGCCCCTGGCTGCTGAAGTGTTCCCCGACTGGGAGGCAACCCTCCTGCCTGGCGATTGTTGCGTGGTGTCCGTTCATACGTTGTCTCAGTGTCTGCATGGTCTCGCCGATGTACCATGCTCTGGAGCATCCTTTACTGCAACGTATCAGGTAGACAACGTTGGCCGAGTCACATGAGTATGTACCGTGTACCTGGTGGGTAGTGTCCTCACGTGTGATGATGGTATCTGTGTCCATGATTTGGCATGTCTTGCAGAGGTTGCCGTGGCAGGGTTGTGTGGTGTCTTGGTTGCTGTTCTCCTGAAAGATGGGTAATCTGCTGCGAACGATGGTACTTTTGAGGTTAGGCGGCTGCTTGAAGGCGAGTAGTGGAGGCGTGGGGATGGCCTTAGCAAGGTGTTCGTCGTCATCGATGACATGTTGAAGGCTGCGAAGAACATGGCGTAGTTTTTCCGCTCCGGGGAAGTACTGGACGACGTAGGGTACTCTGTTGGTTGTGTCCCGTGTTCGTCTTCTGAGGAGGTCTATGCGGTTTTTCGCTGTGGCCCGTCGGAACTGTCGATCGACGAGTCGAGCGTCATATCCCGTTCTTACGAGGGCGTCTTTCAGTGTCCGTAGGTGTCCATCGCGTTCCTCCTCGTCTGAGCAGATCCTGTGTATTCGCAGGGCTTGTCCATAGGGGATGGCTTCTTTAACGTGGTTAGGGTGGAAGCTGGAGAAGTGGAGCATCGTGAGGTTGTCCGTGGGCTTGCGGTAGAGTGAAGTGCTGAGGCGTCCGTCTTTGATGGAGATTCGTGTGTCCAAGAATGAAACCGATTCTGAGGAGTAGTCCATGGTGAGTTTGATGGTGGGATGGAACCTGTTGATGCTATCGTGTAGTCCTTTCAGTGATCCTTCGCCGTGGGTCCAAAGGAAGAAGATGTCGTCGATGTATCTGGTGTACAGCGTTGGTTGGAGGTCCTGTGCAGCGAAGAAATCTTGCTCGAACTTGTGCATGAAGATGTTGGCATATTGGGGTGCGAATTTGGTCCCCATGGCTGTTCCGTGTGTTTGGGTAAAAAAATGGTTGTCGAAGGTGAAGACATTGTGGTCAAGGATGAAGCGGATGAGTTGTAGGATGGCGTCCGCAGATTGGCTGTTGTTGGTGTTGAGTACTGAGGCTGTCGCAGCGATGCCGTCATTGTGGGGGATATTGGTGTAGAGTGCCGATACGTCCATTGTGACGAGGAGTGTTCCTGGTTCAACTGGTCCATGGGTGCTGAGTTTCTGCAAGAAGTCTGTAGTGTCGCGACAGAAGCTGGGGGTTCCCTGTACGATGGGTTTCAGGATGCCCTCGACGTACCCAGAGAGGTTCTCACACAGGGTTCTGTTGCCTGATACGATAGGACGTCCGGGTGTGTTGGCTTTGTGTATCTTTGGGAGGCAGTAAAAGTCTCCTACGCGGGGAGTACGTGGGATGAGAGCGCGCAGGATGTTTTGAAGGTCTGGATCGAAGGTCTTGATCAGTCTATTGAGTTGGCGGGTGTGTTCTTTGGTCGGATCTGCGGGTAGCTGTCTGTAGTGTTCCTGGTTGTCCAGTTGTCGGTATGCTTCTTTGCAATAGTCCATTCTGTTCTGTATGACGATGGCTCCTCCTTTGTCCGCTGGTTTGATGACGATGTTGCGGTTGGTCTTGAGTGCATGGATGGCGTTGCATTGTGCTCGGGTGACATTCTGGACTGTCTTGTGAGTACGGCTGATGAATCTGGCGTTGATGCATTTCCTGACAGCTTGAGCATACATGTCAAGCTTAGGGTTGCGACCCTCCGGAGGGGTCCAATTTGACTCTTTCTTCCTCGGTTGCAGCACTGCGGTTCCCTCTGTCTGCTGTTCCGGATCATTGATTGTCCCATTAGGAATGTTGCTGACATCTTGGGATTTGTGGTAGTATTCCCGGAGCCTCATTCTCCTGATGAATTCCTCTGTGTCCGCCGCGAGACCGATGGGGTCCATTTTGGTGGTGGGGCAGAAATTGAGCCCTAGGGCGAGAACTTCGATTTCGTCTGGTTGAAGGGTGTGGTCCGACAGGTTGACGATGGACTTCCCTGTGGTTGCAACCGTGGTACCGGGGGAGGCTTGGTTGTAGTTGGTGGATACGCCGAGTTTTTCAAGCTTCCTGTTCTTGATGCGCATGTAGGCAGCGTAGTTCCGTTGCCTCGTCTGTTTGGCGGTGTCTCGTAGCTGGTCTGCTGTGTCCTGAGCACAGTCTGAGAGCATGGACTCTATCTTGGTTTCGAGGTTGCGACGTCTGCTGTAGACAGCGCAAAATCATAGAGCAGAAACTGATAGCCAAGTTCCGCACTCATGAGGATGGCCTCAATCGCGATATCGGGTTCATGTCACGATACAGAACGTGACTTGACATCATGGCCGGTCTTCCCAGGTGTTTTTTTTTTTAAAAGACTAACACAAGAACCTACACAGATTGACAGGATATGCAGCCAGCAGGTGGTTTGACACGTTGGACCCCCTGGGACACATCTCATTGTCTTGGCTGTGCTCTTTGATGTAGGAAAGATTTGAATATATTTTGTCTGTGTTTAAATTGTGAATTCTGGGAGATTCTCTCACATTAACTTACCTGACGAAGGAGTGAACTGTTCCGAAAGCTTGTAAAATTAAATAAATCTGTTGGACTATAACCTGGTGTTGTGCGACTTCTCATTAGTGTATTATAAACAGAGACAGGGTCTACTGTAATATAAACTGAGACAGGGTCCAGTGCAATATAAAGAAATTCAGGTTCTAGTGTAATATAAACAGAGACAGGGTCTAGCGTAATATAAACAGAGACTGGGTCAAGTGCAATATAAACAGAGACAGGGTCTAGAGTAATATAAACAGAGACTGGGTCTCGTGTAATATAAACAGAAACCGGGTATATTGTAATATATACATAGACAGGGACTAGTGTAATATCCACAGAGACAGGCTCTAGTTTAATATAAACAGAGACAGGGTCTAGTGTAATGTAAACAGAGGCAGGGCCTCGTGTAATATAAACAGAAACCGGCTCTATTGTAATATAACCAGTGACAGGGACCAGTGTCATATCAACAGAGGCAGGTTCTAGTGTAATATAAACAGAGACAGGGTCTGGTGTAATATAAACTGAGACATGGTCGAGTGTAATATAACCAGAGACATTGTCCAGTGTAATATTAGCAGAGACAGGGTCTAGAGTAATATAAACAGAGACAGGGTCTAGTGTAACATAAACAGAGACCGGGTCTGGTGTAATATAAACTGAGACATGGTCGAGTGTAATATAAACAGAGACATTGTCCAGTGTAATATTAGCAGAGACAGGGTCTAGAGTAATATAAACAGAGACAGGGTGTAGTGTAATATAAACAGAGACTGGGTCATAGAACATAGAACATAGAACAGTACAGCACAGTACAGGCCCTTCGGCCCTCGATGTTGTGCCGAGCATTGTCCGAAACCAAGATCAAGATATCCCACTCCCTATCATTCTGGTGTGCTCCATGTGCTTATCCAATAACCGCTTGAAAGTTCCTAAAGTGTCCGACTCCACTATCACAGCAGGCAGTCCATTCCACACCCCACTATCACAGCAGGCAGTCCATTCCACACCCCAACCACTCTCTGAGTAAAGAATCTACCTCGGACATCCCTTCTATATCTCCCCCCATGCACCTTATAGTTATGCCCCCTTGTAACAGCTACCTCCACCCGAGGAAATAGTCTCTGAACATCCACTCTATCTATCCCCCTCATCATCTTATAAACCTCCATTAAGTCGCCTCTCATCCTCCTCCGCTCTAAAGAGAAAAGCCCTAACTCCCTCAATCTTTCCTCATAAGACCTCCCCCCCAAACCAGGCAGCATCGTGGTAAATCTCCTTTGCACTCTTTCCAATGCTTCCACGTCCTTCCTATAGTGAGATGACCAGAACTGCACGCAATATTCCAAATGTGGTCTCACCAAGGTCCTGTACAGTTGTAGCATAACCTCACGGTTCTTAAACTCAAACCCCTTGTTAATAAACGCTAACACACTATAGGCCTTCTTTACTGCTCTATCCACTTGAGTGGCAACCTTCAGAGATCTGTGGATATGAACCCCCAGATCCCTCTGTTCCTCCACGTTTTCAGAACCCTGCCGTTGACCATGTAATCCTGATTCAAATTTGCCCTACCAAAATGAATCACCTCGCACTTATCAGGGTTAAATTCCATCTGCCATTTTTCGGCCCAGCTCTGCATCCTATCAATGTCTCTTTGCAGCCTACAACAGCCCTCCACCTCATCCACTACTCCACCAAACTTGTTATCATCAGCAAATTTACTGATCCACCCTTCAGTCCCCTCCTCCAAGTCATTGATAAAAATCACAAACAGCAGAGCACCGACCCCTGTGGCACACCGCTGGTAACTGGTCTCCAGTCTGAAAATTTTCCATCCACCACCACCCTCTGCCTTCTATGAGATAGCCAGTTACTTATCCAATCGGCCAAATTTCCATCTATCCCACAACTCCTTACTTTCTTCATGAGCCGACCATGGGGAACCTTATCAAACGCCTTACTAAAATCCATGTATACGACATCAACTGCTCTACCTTCATCTACACACTTAGTTACCTCCTCAAATGGTCATAAATCCTATCCCTCAGGACCTTTTCCATTATCTTACCAACCACCGAAGTAAGACTAACCGGCCTATAATTACCAGGGTCATTCCTATTTCCTTTCTTGAAGAGAGGAACAACATTCGCCACTCTCCAGTCCTCTGGCACCATCCCCGTGGACAGTGAGGACCCAAAGATCAAAGCCAAAGGCTCTGCAATCTCCTCCCTTGCCTCCCAAAGAATCCTAGGATATATCCCATCTGGCCCAGGGGACTTATCGACCCACAGGTACTTCAAAATTGCTAAAACATCTTCCCTCAGAACATCTACCTCCTCCAGCCTATCCACCTTTATCACACTCTCATCCTCAAAAACATGGCCCCTCTCCTCGGTGAACACTGACGAAAAGTATTCATTCATCACCTCTCCTATCTCTTCTGACTCCATGCACAAGTTCCCACTACTGTCCTTGACCGGCCCTACCCTCACCCTGGTCATTCTTTTATTTCTCACATAAGAGTAAAAAGCCTTGGGGGCAAAAATTGAGTCGCGCCCCATTTGGGGCGCTAACCTCGCCGGGGCGCGACTTTTAGCGCCCCGAAAAAATTAGCGACCCCGCGCCGGAACTTCAGTGGTTGCGCCCCAAGAGGGAAGCGGGGCGCCACTGGAAGCACCCCGCATCCCTCTTGGGGCGCTGCGAGTGAATATCCTGGCGCTACGTGCCGCAGCGCCACGCGCTGCGGCACGTCGCGCCGCGGTATTGCAGGCCTTCCTCCCCTTCTTAAAGGGGAGAGACCCTGCGCAGCATGAACCGGGGCCCAGCTGGGCCCCCAGGGATCGGGAGTGCCGGCAAAAGAGCCCGGCACTCAAGAGAAGTGCCGGGCTCTTGGAGCGCAGCCGGCACTTCACGGTGGGGGGGCTTCACGGGGGCCGGGGACAGCAACGGGGGCAGGTGCTGGCAGGCGGCCAGCAACAAAAATGGCCGCCTGCCACCTCCCCTTTAAATATCGCCGCCCCGGCCGCACGTACGCCTCCCTGAACCCGTCGGACATAGCGTCTGGCGGTAAATCAGGGGGCGCGACTGAAGATCACGGCCGGGGCGCGAGCGGGGTGCTGCGCACGGCGATGACGTCATCGCCGGCGGCGCAGCGCCACAGGGCGCTACCGGCTGCCGCCGCCGCTAACCTCCCACTAAATTTTTCGGGAGGCGTGGGCGGCGCTGCGCCCGGGCGTTAGCTGCCTTACGCCCCATTAGCGCCCTCTTAAGGCGCTAACGGGAGGCGCAAGCAGCTGAATTTTTCCCCCAAGGGGTTTTCCTTGATCCGACCCGCCAAGGACTTCTCATGCCCACTCCTAGCTCTCCTAAGCTCTTTTTTTTAGCTCATTCCTTGCTACCTTGTACCCCTCAATCGACCCAACTGAGCCTTGTTTTCTCATCCTTACATACGCTTCCTTTTTCCTCTTGACTAGACACTCAACCTCTTTTGTGAACCATGGTTCTCTCACTCGGCCATTTCCTCCCTGCCTGACAGGGACATACCTATCAAGGACACGCAGTAATTGCTCCATGAAAAAGCTCCACTTTTCGTTTGTTCCTTTCCCTGATAGTTTCTGTTCCCATCTTATGCTCCCTAATTCTTGCCTAATCGCATCATAATTACCCCTCCCCCAATTATAAACCCTGCCCTGCCGTATGGCCCTATCCCTCTCCATTGCAATAGTGAAAGTCACCGAATTGTGGTCACTATCTCCAAAGTGCTCTCCCACATACAAATCAAACACTTGGCCCGGTTCATTACCCAGTACCAAATCCAATGTGGCCCCACCTCTTGTCGGCCTATCAACATATTGTGTCAGGAAACCCTCCTGCACACACTGTGCAAAAACTATCCCATCCGAACTGTTTGACCTATAAAGGTTCCAATCAATATTTGGAAAGTTGAAGTCACCCATGACAACTACTCTGTGACCTCCACACCTATTCATAATCTGCTTTGCAATTTCTTCCTCCACATCTCTATTAATATTTGGGGGCCTGTAGAAAACTCCTAACAACGTGACCGCTCCTTTCCTATTTCTAACTTCAGCCCATATTACCTCAGACGGCAGATCCCCCTTGAACTGCCTTTCTGCCGCTGTTAAACTATCCTTGATTAACAATGCTACTCCTCCACCTTTCTTACCACCTTCCCTACTCTTACTGAAACATCTATACCCCGGAACTTCCAACAACCATTCCTGTCCCTGTTCTAACCATGTCTCCGTAATGGCCACCACATCGAAGTCCCAAGTACCAATCCACGCTCCAAGTTCTCCTACCTTATTCCGGATGCTCCTTGCATTGAAGTAGACGCACTTTAAGCCATCTTCCTGTCTGCCGGTACATTCCTGCGACCTTGATACCCTCCTCAGTACCTCCCTACACTCACCACTGGCTCGTGGACTACAGCCCTTTTTCCCATCCCCCTGACAAAGTGTAATATAAACAGAGACAGGGCTAGTGTAATAAAAACAGAGACAGGGTCTCGTGTAATATAAACATACCGGGTCTATTGTAATATAAACAGAAACAGGGTCTAGTGTAACATAAACAGACACAGGGTCTGGTGTAATATAAACAGTGACGGGGTCTAGTGTAATATAAACAGAGACAGGGTCTAGTATAATATAAACTGAGACAGGGTCCAGTGCAATATAAACAGAGGCAGGGTCTAGTGTAATATAAACAGACACAGATCTGATGCAGTAATAACTGAGACAGGGTCTAGCGTAATATAAACAGAGACAGGGTGTAGTGTAATATAAACAGAGACTGGGTCAAGTGTAATATAAACTGAGACAGGGTCTAGTGTAATATAAACAGAAACCCGGTCTATTGTAATATAAACAGAGACAGGGACTGGTGTAATATCCACAGAGACAGGCTCTAGTTTAATATAAACAGAGACAGGGTCTAGTGTAATATATACAGAGACGGGGTCTAGTGTAATAGAAACAGAGATCGGGTCTAGTGTAATATAAATAGAGACATGGTCTAGTGTAATATAAACAGAGACATTGTCCAGTGTAATATAAACAGAGACAGGGTCTAGTGTCATATAAACAGAGGCAGTGTCTAGTGTAATATAAACAGAGACAGGGTCTCGTGAAATATAAACAGAGACAGGCTCTGGTGTAATATAAACAGAGACAGGGTCTTGTATTATAAACAGAGACTGGGTCAAGTGTAATATAAACAGAGACAGGGCTGGTTTAATATAAACAGAGACAGGGTCTATTGTAATATTAACAGAAACAGGGTCTAGTGTAACATAAACAGAGACAGGGTCTCGTGTAATATAAACAGTGACGGGGTCTCGTGTAATATAAACAGAGACAGGATCTAGTGTAAAATAAACAGAGACAGTGTCGAGTATAATATGAACAGAGACAGGGTCCAGTGCAATATAAAAAGAGACAGGGTCTAGTGTAATATAAACAGAAACAGTTCTGGTGCAGTAATAACTGTTACAGGGTCTAGTGTAATATAGAAGAGACAAGTTCTAGTGTAATATAAACAGAAGCCGAGTCTAGTGCAACATAAACAGAAGCAGGGTCTAGTGCAATATAAACAGAGACAGGTTAGAGTGTAAAATAAACAGAGACAGGGTCTAGTGTAATATAAACAGCGGCAGGGTCTTTTGTAATATAAACAGAGACAGTGTCTAGTGTATTATAAACAGAGACAGGGTCTACTGTAATATAAACTGAGACAGCGTCCAGTGTAATATAAAGAAATTCAGGTTCTAGTGTAATATAAACAGAGACAGGGTCTAGCGTAATATAAACAGAGACTGGGTCAAGTGCAATATAAACAGAGACAGGGTCTAGAGTAATATAAACAGAGACTGGGTCTCGTGTAATATAAACAGAAACCCGGTCTATTGTAATATAAACAGAGGCAGTGTCTAGTGTAATATAAACAGAGACAGGGTCTCGTGTAATATAAACAGAGACAGGGTCTAGTGTAATATAGACAGAGATAGGGTCCAGTGTTAGATAAACAGAGACAGGGTCTAGTGTAATATAAACAGAGACAGGTTCTAGTGTAATACAAACAGAGACAGTGTCTAGTGTGATGTAAACAGGGACAGGGTGTTGTGCCATAATAAGTGTGACTGGAGCTAATGTAATAAACAGAGATGACCTTTCATCAGAACTGGGAAGAGCTGGAAATCAAATAGATTTAAGGCCAGGGTAAAGCTGGGAAAAGGGGGAGGGGATAAAGGAACAAAGGAGGAGATGAAGAGACATTAAGAGACATTAAGAGATATGCAAGGCTAGAGGTGGTGTTAATGTGACAGATTAAGGCTGAATGAAGTGTGAAATCTACTGGCAGAATGAAGGACAGCTGCCAGCTTCTAGGAGGAAAAAAAAGGTGGGGGGGACAAATAAAAGGGTGGATAAAATAAAATATAAATGTGATTGGAGCTGAGGTTATGATCTAAAATTGTTGAACTCGATATTGAGTCCAGAGGGCTGTAGCGTGCCTAAACGAAAGATGAGGTGCTGTTCCTCGAGCTTACGCTGAGCTTCCGTGGAACAGTGTATTAGGCCGAGGACGGTGAGGTCAGAGTGGGAGTGAAGCGGTGAATTAAAGTGACAGGCCACCGGGAGCTCGGGGTCCCCCTTACGGACTGAACGGAGGTGTTCCGCAAAGCGTTCTAATATAAAATACACAGCGACATGGTCCAGTACAGTAATAACTGAGACGGTGCCTGCGCATAGTAGAATTTAAACTGACCCATGATTGATTGCGGTGATAATTGAGATAGGGCTGAGTGAAATTTGCGCAGAGTATGGTCCAGTACAATATTAAATAAAACAGGGCCGAGTGTCATCTAAACAGAGACACTATCGAGTGCAGTCAGAACTGAGAAAGGGTCCAGTGCAATATAAATAGAGACAGTGTCTAGTGCAGTAAAAAATGAGACATGGTCTGGTATCATATAAACAGAGTCGGGGTCTAGTGTAATATAAACAGAGGCAAGGTTTTCACCATTAGAAGTGAGACTGGAGCTAATGTACAAATCAAAGACGCGCTCTAATGGAATATACACAACAACAGTGTCTAGTGCAGTAATAATTAAGGCAGGGTCTAGTGCAATATAAAAAGAGACAGGGTGCAGTGCAATGATAACTCAGACAAGGCCGCGTGTAATATAAACGGAGACAGGGTCTAACGTAATATAAATAGAGCTAAGGTCTAGTGTAATATAAACGGAGACAGGGCCCAGTGTAATATAAACAGAGACAGGGTCTATTGTAATATAAACAGAGTCAGGGTCTAGTGTAATATAAACAGAGACAGGGTCTAATGTAATATAAACAGAGTCAGGGTGTAGTGTAACATAAACAGAGACAGGGACTAGTGAAATATTAACTGAGGCAGGGTCAAGTGTAATATAAACAGAGACAGGGTCCAGTGTAATTTAAAAACATACAGACCCTGCACTCTGTCAATTAATCCCCTCACACTTCATGTCCCTGCTCTCAGACTGCGGGGTTCACGTTTTATTTTCTATCCATTCATTCTCGAAATATTCTGATCATTGGAGGGTGTCACATTCCATTTGTACAATGCCTGTTCAATTGATTTTTGTAATATTAGAATTGTTGGGACTGAAATGGTTAACTTGGTCTGTTTGTTTAACGACTGTAATTAATGTCAGTTCCCAGGGAATCTGCTCGTCTCTCTGGAGCTTTTACTCTAATATAAATAAGATGCTCCTTTGAATTCTCTATTCCATTGATTCAGTGGGAGCGGTGCCCCGAGCACTGATAACTTCATCCTTTCCCGCCAAAAGTGGAACCATGTTTCGGGATTCCCCACTAACTCTTTGGGTGCTATGGGCAATCAGGGACGTACAAAAGATTTACTTCCCAATCATCGCTGCCGTTGGTGTTCCCAGTAAGTCCAACTATTAACATCGTGAAATATGTTTAACTGTATTACTGTTGTTCTGTGTTTCCCAATATCTTCCACAGTCTCGGATCATTGATGTTCCTGGTAAGTCCAACTATTAACTCCGTGCACCATTTTTAACTTTGTTACTGTTCCTCTGTGACTCCCATTTCCTGCCACAGTCTCAGGTCACTGATGTTCATAGAATCATAGAACTTACAGTCCAGAAGGAGGCCATTCGGCCCCTCGCACCTGTACCTGACTCTGTGAAAGAGCAGTCGTGCTCAGTCCCACATTCCCGCTTTTTACCGGTAACCCTGTAAGTTCCTCATCCTCATGTTCCTGTTCAACTCTCTTTTAAAACTATTGTTGGAATAGCTTCCACCACCTATTCAGTTAGAGCGCTACCGATCCCGACATGTTCCTGGGAAGTAACTGTTGGTTCAGTGTTGTTGTTTATGATGAAGGGACATGAAAGCTTAGCGCGCCTGAAAGATCTGCCGCTGTTACATGTTTCAATCCAGGTTCCCACCCACTGATCTGAAATCAGTTAACTCCTCTTTTAAACAGTGAGCCAAGAAATGCTACATAGAAGCGTTAAGGGTTTTCCACTTCATCGCCAACAGTAATGTCTGCTCTTCTCTGCAGGTAGTAATTCTCTAGACCATGTCTGTTTGATTGTTACTGTGGTTGTGATTTAGATAATTTCCCCGCTGTTGGTTGTGCTCCGTGTATCCCTCTTGGTTTGCGGTACTGGAAGGTGTCTGTCTTGATGTGTTTGTTACACAGTCGCCTGTTCACTGGTCTGAGTTTAATGGACACTGCGGCCTCACTCCTGCCATCTGTTTAACAATGTTTGAGAGTTTACTGTACTTTGATTCTTTAACGCCACCAATGTTACTCTTTGTCCCAGCCTGATGCCGGAACTGTGCATTTCCATTAGATCAGAAATGTGTTTTCAGGAAGATTTTATATTCCGTATTCTACGTACAGTTCAATAGGTAGAGCAGTAGTGATCTAACAGAGAGTCCAGAAATACACAGAAACGTTTGAGAAAACCCGCCAGCTCCACTTCACTGTCTGACTTTCCACCATCGCCCACTCCGCACTCCTCCCATTGGTTGAGGATGTTTAAGACAGGATTACAAGTGTAATGTTTGTACCAGTAATATAGTCAATTAATCGTATTTCCACAAACTTAATATTAATCATTACTCTGACACTCAGTGTAAAGCCATGCGGACCTTGACCAGTTCAGGGAGTCTCTCAGTGAGGCGCAACCTGACTTTGGATAATCGCCTATGTCCTTTCTATCATCAATTGGAAACCCGGACAATTGACATTAATAAGCGATTAATTGTTTGGCTGTAATTCACTCTAAAAAAGAATATTGGTAAAGTATTGGGAAATCCGCTGTAAAATTATTTGCAATATATATATACGAACTGAAAGTACTCATTTTAAATTAAAATAAAGCATTAGATTTACACAGCGTTTTATCTTATCTGTGCGAATAGTAATACGTGTTTGACATTTACACACATGAAGTAGAGAGAACTTGGAGCACAATCAGCCGCAATTTTTCACACAGCAGCTGGTAAATAGTTTGGTTGATGTTGTCTGGTGCTGGAATGTTGGCAATGACACCGAGAGCTCCATGTTCTTCTTGAAATATTCCCAACGTTAACATCCCATGAATGAGAAGAGCTGGTCGAGGCGATCTCTGATCACACTCTCCCCGGAAGGAGGGCGCCTCTGATCAGTATTTAACTGGAGTGTTAACCCGCTCAAGGCCCGGAGTGGCGCTTGAACCCATGAGATTCTCACTCAACACGAGCCGAACTGACACTGAATGAATCCAATGACTGAGTTTTTAATACAATTATTTGTAAACTGATTTATATTTAATGTATTTCCTTTCTTCTCCCTCCACTTCCTCTGTCACAAGCGCAGGTCTAATATCGCCACCTAAGATCTGCACATGCTCCGCTCTGCTTCATTCTGCTACTGCACACCCGCAGTCCCGCTGGAGGAGACCGCCTCATTCATCTCGCTCCTTGTTGATCTCCACATTCTAGTGTCCCTGGAACTCCCTGATAATGTAATGTCTTCCCATCTACTGTGTGGGTGTGTTTTTGTTATTTTACCTCCCTCTTTTCTCTCTCCTTTTCTGAAAGCGCTGATCTTTTGGACCCAGGGCTACGAGGGTACAAACGCCTTCACCGAGAGAACCTTGACAGAGTCCATAGTAGGTATCAGAACCCCGAGAAAGCTGTTCTCATCTCACTGCCACACCTGTGCACCTTCCAGTAGGTGTTGGTGGCCAGTGATCAGAAGGAACATCCTTGCCCCATGTCCCCGCTGACCCCACATGTAGCAGCGAACGGCCAATTCCGCACTGGCTTCCCTCCGAATCTGGGAACTGTGGGTAATTTTTGCCTCCAGCTACAACAAGGTGTTGTTCTCGACCAGATCCACCAGTAATCTCTCTTCACAGGAATGGTTTTTCTTATAGTTTTCTGCAGATCCTTTTGTTTATTGTGTTTAATTTTATACTGTTCAGTTATTTATTTCACATCTTGTTTCTGCTTTTATTGTAAACCCTGTCTCCAGCAGAAAGCCCTATCACAGGTAAATTAATCAGTCTCTATATCTGGATGTAACAGCAAAGCTTCTAATTTCAGACCGAACTCCACCGGGTTGCTGCTTCTGTTGGAGCCTGATGTATAATTTCTGTTTTGTAACCTTCCTTACAGTGAACTTGGTGACGATTGTGATCCTGTCTCGAGGAAGGTGCGGTCTCTCCAAATGTGTCACAACCGTTACCTGGTGTCCATGGCAGCGGCGGATCTACTGGTCATTATCATTGACGTGATACTAAGACAGATTCCAGTCGCTCACGCTGCACAATTCCTTTTTGTACTGAACATTAAAGTGTGTAATACCCACGCCGTCCTGCTGTACGCAGTCACAGACTGTTCTGTCTGGTTCACAGTCGCTTTCACCTTTGATAGATTTGTGGCCATTTGTTGCCAGAAGCTGAAAACAAAATATTGCACCGAAAAAACGGCGACTGTAGTTCTAGGAACAGTGATTGTGCTGTTTTGTTTGCAAAACATTTTTTGGTACTTTATGTACACAAGTGAATATTTACTGTTTAACCTTCCTTGGTTTTGTAATGTATTAGACAGTGTTTTCCTTTCACTGGTATGGACAGCAATAGAATTTCTTCATTTTATTTTAACCCCATTTGTTCCTTTTGTTCTGATCTTGCTGCTCAATGCTTTAACCGTCAGACACATTTTATTGTCGAGCAGAGTCCGCAGGAGACTCCGGGCCCACAGCAGTGGGGAGAGTCCCTATGACCCAGAGATGGAGAAGCGAAGGAAATCCATCATTTTACTGTTTGTTATATCCGGGAATTTTATCCTGTTATGGGTGATGTTTTTGGTGAATTCCATATACTTGCGCATAAGGGCAACGTTTAATGTCGTGACCATTAGCACTTCGGATGTCCTGCAAGAAATTGGATTCATGCTTCAACTGTTGAGTTCTTGCACAAACACTTGTATTTATGCCGTGACCCAGA
Organism: Squalus acanthias; assembly: GCA_030390025.1. NCBI lineage: Eukaryota > Metazoa > Chordata > Chondrichthyes > Squaliformes > Squalidae > Squalus > Squalus acanthias. The sequence goes on along the minus strand of JASTWF010000187.1, from coordinate 832,790 downwards.
CTAAATTCAGAGAGGAGTTGAAGACTGTGGTGAAATTTCCCATCACACTAATTGCTAAATTAATGTAGAACAGCGAGAAGAAATGAAAAACTGTCCACCTGGCGCCTGAAATACTAAACATAATTTATAAAGTTTCCCAGAAACACTTCTTAATTCAGTGTTAATTTAAAGCCATTTGCAACATTTTATGCTTTGTGCAGCAACTTGATAGAAAATGTCAATAAAACAAGACAAAATAAAACCTTCCCATTGTTAGAAAGAACAATCTGCTTGTGCTTTCTTCGTGCTTATGGTGATGGCGTTCCATTTACATGAACTGTGCCCATAAAATGCCGTAGGGAAAGATCCTGAGATCTCGTTTACAGGAAGCACCCAGCTGACCATTTACTGTCTGCTGGGATCCGTGGTCGTTGCCCTGTTTGGTTCCATTAGTTCAATAGGTGGAGCAATGCGGGCCGCTAACAATAGGCTGGGATCCGTGGTCGTTGGCCTGTGTGGATTCCATTAGTTCAATAGGTGGAGCAATGCGGGCCGCTAATAATAGGCTGGGATCCGTGGTCGTTGCCCTGTGTGGATTCCATTAGTTCAATAGGTGGAGCAATGCGGGTCGCTAACAATAGGCTGGGATCCGTGGTCGTTGCCCTGTGTGGATGTCATTAGTTCAATAGGTGGAGCAATGCGGGCCGCTAAAAATAGGCTGGGATCCGTGGTCGTTGCCCTGTGTGGATGTCATTAGTTCAATAGGTGGAGCAATGCGGGCCGCTAAAAATAGGCTGGGATCCGTGGTCGTTGCCCTGTGTGGGTGTCATTAGTTCAATAGGTGGAGCAATGCGCGCCGCTAACAATAGGTGCAAACAATGCCGTGCAATGGTTTCATTTGTGAATCAATGTTGGCTTCATGTCATTGGTGATGGACGGGTAACATTTTTAGAAACTGAAACACATCCTATCAATAAAACCTTACTCTGGGTTGTTAGGTTTTTTGTCAGACATTTCTGTCAACTTTTAAGGGTTATAAATGCCAAGGTCCAGATTTTAATTAATTAGAATTGATTACCAGTTTTAGTATAAGCAAAATTTGGTCATTGAGAAAATAAGGAGACTTAAGATAGACAAATCTTCAGTTCCTGATGGTTTCCACCACAGGATAGTAAAAAAAGTATCTGAGGAAATTGTAGATTTTCTAGCCCTGTTCTTCCAAAACACTCTTGACTCAGGAAGTGCCCCATGGATTGGAAAATTGCCATTGTCACTCCATTAGTTAAGAAGGGTAGCGGAGACAAAATCGGAAATTATAGGCCTATTAGTCGAAGGTCTGTGGTTGAGAAGTTGTTAGAATCTGTTATTAGGGACAGAGTGATTGAGCACTTAGACAAATATGAACTGGTCAGAGAGAGCCACCGTGGATTTGTACGAACCAAGTTGATATTTATTAAGTTGGAACTAACATGGTAGATGATGGTCTGTCTAAGGAGGTTATTTCTATCGACTCCCAGAAGCCATTGGATCAGGTTCCACTTAAGGGACTGTTAACAAAAATGAGAGTGCATGGAATTGGAGGCAACCTATTGACATGGGCCGGGAATTGGTTCAGAGGTTGGAGACAGAGAGTAGGGATACTGCGTATGTTGACAGGTTGGCAGGATGTGGCTTGTGGTGCCCCAAGAGATCAGTACTGGGGCTTTTCACTCTACTCATAAATGACTGAGATGAAAGAATAGAGAGCCGCATATCCAAGGTTGTTGAAGACACCACGTTAGGTGACACCGTAAATAGTGTAGGTGGGAGCAGCAAGTTGCAAAGGGACATTGAGAGATAAGGTGAATGGGCAAAACTGTGTCAGCTGGAGTTCAATGTGGGGAAGTGTGAGGTCATCCACTTTGGCCCTCAGAAAGATAGATCAGAGTATTTTATAAAATGTGAGAAGCTGGGAACTGCGGATGAACAGAGTGATTTAGGTGTCCAAGTAGAGAAAGCACTAAAAGCTCGTAGTCAGGCACAGAAAATAATTAAAATGTTAATAGAATGGCGGCCTTTATATCAAAGGGGCTGTAATTGAAAGGGGTGGGAGTTCTCTTCCAGCTGTACAGAGCCCTGGTCAGACCGCATCTGCAGCACTGCAGTCAGCTCTGGGCACCGAACCTTAGGACGGGAACAATGGCCTTGGAGGGGGAGCAGAGCAGATTCAACAGAATGGTACCTGGGCTAAAAGGGTTAAATTATGAGGACAGGTTGCACAGACTAGGCTTATATTCCCTTTAGTATAGAATATTAAGGGGTTATCTAATTAAGATATTAAAGGTGATTAAAGGAATTGATAGGGTGGATGGGTCCAGCGATTGGTCTCGGGCGGTGACGCAGAACGGGCGGTCTGGGATCGGCCGCCCGTTATACGCAGCGCCTGATATTCAGCTCCATTGACTGAAATTACAGCAAATATCAGGCGCTGCATATAACGGGCGGCTGATCCGATCCGATCCCGTTCCTTTCTCCTGGTGACTCCTGGAAGGTGTCCAATAAGGTAGAGTAGCACAGCACTCACTCTTTTTAAGAGAAGTCCTCAGAGAATTTCCAGAATCAATGTTGATGGAACGTTGGTGAAGTCTGACGAAGTTTCCTAGAAAGTCTGCCGATGTGTTTCAAAAGTCCTCTTCAAAGCTCCAGCAACAAGTGGACAGCAAAAGGCGATGTCCCTTTAAACAGCGCTCCAAATCTTCAGCAACTACTCGTTTACTCCCAATCAGCTGGTCGCTGTTAGGAGAGAGCGTCAGGTCCAGCGCCGGCCACCAGAATGCCGCGCAGCCTCGTTACTTAGCGCCGGCAGGCAAGTTAAGTGGCAATTAGCTGCTTAATGGCCCTCCGGCGGCAGTTCACAGCGCAAGCTTCAACTCCTTGACCAAGATGACGTTTTGCGCTAAATGCGGGCTAAACCGGCGTTCCACCTTAAGATCCCAGCCTGGCCACCTTGGAGGCTATTTAGCGCCTAAGGTCGCAAGAGAAAATCGCCACGCCCCCCCCCCCGCCCCGCCGCCATACCCCTTCTTATCAATTTCTGATGTGTCACGATGCAGTTCCGCCCTTCCGACGGGGGTGGCACTATAGCACACCAGTTTGCGTTTCCTGACTGCAGCTCAAAATTTAGAGAGATTCCGCTGCTCCAACCAACTTTATGTCTCTGATTCCCAAACTGTAGAAAATGTTGCCACTTAGACTGGACCCCCCATGAGAAACACCGCGGGAGATCATGTTGTAATAATATAAAATCACAGTGCCATGTATAAAAAAGGCAGAATACGGCACTTCAAAATGTGACCTGGACAAGGGAGTCAAGCGTTATGGGGAGAGAGCGGGAAAGTGGTGTTGAGGCCAAGATTGGATCAGCCATGATCTTATTGAATGGCGGAGCAGGCTCGAGGGGCCGATTGGCCTACTCCTGCTCCTGTTTCTTATGTTCGTATGGTGTTTCTCTGTTTCGTGTACAAGGACTGCCAAATCCCTCTGAACACCAACATTTAATAGTTTCTCACCAGTTAAAAAATATTTTGTTTTTAGATTCTTCCTACCAAAGAGGATTGGTTAAAGGAGAGAAAACAAAGAGTAGGAGTAAACTCGTAACTTTCAGGTTGAAAGGCTGTCACTGGTGGGGTGCCACAAGTATTAGTGTTGGGCCCTTAGCTCGTTACAATCTAAATTAATGACTTAGGTGAAGGGATTATCTACCCTGCTAATTATATCTGCAAAAGGATCTAATAAATTTTTCAAACACGATTTGCCTTTCATGAAACCATGTTGACTCTGCCCAATCATGTTATGATTTTCTCAGTGCCCTGTTACCACTTCCTTAACAGTGGATTCAGCATTTTTCCGATGGTTGATGTCAGGCTAACTGGCCGGTATTTCCCTGTTTTCTCTCTCCCTCATTTCTGGAGTAGCGGTGTTATATTTTCTATCTTTCAATTCACTGGGACCGTTCCAGAATCTAGAGAATTTTGGAAAATTGCTACCAATGCATCCATTATCTCTGCAGTCACCTCTTTGTGGAACCGAGGATGTGGGCCATCAGGTACAGGGGATTTGTTGGATTTTAGTCCCATTAATTTATCCAATACTTTTTCTTTACCAATATTATATCTTTAAGTTCCTCACTCTCATTAGACGATTGGCTGCCCCCTATTTCAGATCTGTTTTTTGTGTCTGTTACGGTGAAGACAGATACACAATATTTTTAACGACTCTGCCATTTCCTGATTCTGCATTATAAGTTCTACAGTCTCAGCCTCTGAGGGACCCGCGCTTATTTTCGCTACTCTCTTCCTTTTTATATACTTATCGAAGCTCTTACAACCTGTTTCTATTTTCTCCCTCTTTATCAATGTTTTGGCCATCCTTTGCTGGTTTTTAAAACTCTCCCAATCCTCAGGCTTAATATTCTTCTTGGCAACGTAACGTTATAAACCTCTTTAATCTAATACTGTCCTTATCCTCATTAGTTAGTCATAGATGGATCACTTTTCCCGTGATGTTTTTATAGCTCAATGAAATGTACTTTCGTTGCGAATTATGAAATATTTCTTTAAATGTTCACCATTGCTTATCTACCGTCATACCTTTTAATCTATTTTCTTAATCTACCTTTGTTAACTCGTCCGTCATACCTTTGTAATTGGCTTTATTTATGTTTAAGCCTCCTGTTTCGGACTTTACTACGTCACTCTTGAACTCAATGTGAAATTCTATTATGTTATGGTCACTCTTCCCCAGAGGATACCTTACTATGAGATTTTTAATTAACTCTGTCTCATTACTCAAGACAAGATCTAAAATAACCTCTTCCCTGGTTGGTTCCATGACGTACTGTTCTAGGAAACTATCTCAAGTGCCTCATGAGCTCCTCTTCAAAACTTCTTCTGCCAATTTTATTTGTCGAGTCTATATGAAGATTAATGTCCCCCACGATTGCTGCATTACCGTTGTTAGAAGCTTTTCGTATTTCTTGAAGTATACTCTATCCAACAGTATAGCTTATGTTCGGGGGGCCTACAAACTACTCCCACCAATGTTTTCTGTCCCTTGTTATTTCTTATATCCACCCATACTGATTCTACATCCTGGTCTTCTGAGCCAAGATCCTTCCACATTACTGTCATTATGTCATCCTTTATTATCAGTGCTACCCGCCCTCATTTTCCATTTTGTCTGTCTTTTCGGAACGTCAAGTTCCCTGGGATATTATTTCCCAACGTTGGTTAACCTGCAATCACGTCTTTGTAATGGCGATTAGATCAAACCCATTTATCACTATGTGTGTCATTAATCCCCCTATCTTGTTCCGAATGCTTCGTACATTCAGATAAAGCATTTTAATATTAACCTTTTACCTTTTTTCCCTGATTTGACCGTATTCACTGATGCACTATTAAGTTTAAACCCTCTCTCCCTCCTGTCATAATCTGCTTATCTTCATCTTTATCCAAATTGCTACACTGCACTGTGGGCTTAAATTTTCTCTTCAGATTTTGTACGTTTCCCCTCACCTGAATTCTCCCCTTTTAGTTTAAAGCCCTATCTACAGCCTCAGTTATTCAATTCGCCGGAAGATTGGTCACAGCCCGTTTTCAGTGGTGACTGTCCCAATGGAACAGTCCCCTCTTTCCCCTGTACTGGTGCGAGTGCCCAATGAATCGAAACCCCTTCCTCCCATACCACTCTTTGAGACTCGCATTTAAACCTCTAATCTGTTTCACCCTGTGCCAATTTGCGCGTGACTCAGGTAACAATCCAGAGATTATTAACTTTAAGAATCTGCTTTGTAATTTGGATCCTAGCTCCTCACACTTCCTCAGCAGGACCACATTTCTAGTTCTAACTATGTCGTTGGATCCTACGTGGACCACGACAACTGGATCCTCCCTCTCCCGGTTCAAGTGCTTCTCCAGCCATGTGGAGAAATCCTTAACCCGAGCACTGGGCAGGCAACATAACCTTCGGAACTCCCGATCGCGTCTGCAGAGAACTGTATCTATCCCCTGACTATACTGTCTCTCACCAGTATCACATACTTTTCCACTCCCCCCATTTGAACGCCCTCATGTACCGCGGTGCCATGGTCAGTTTGCTTATTCACTCTGCAGATTTTCCTTCATCCACACTGACCGCAAGAGCCTCGCACTTGTTGGAGGGTACAAAGGTCGAGGCTCCTCCAGCACTGCACCTGGGGTCCCCTTACCAGCCTGAGTCACAGTTACACCCTCCTATCTATGACCTGACCTGTACCACTTCCTCACCTAAGGGGAGTGACTAACTCCCCGATCATAGGGCTAGAAATTCCGTAGCGCCCCGTTTGGGAAGGTAACTTTTTAAATCTCGGAAAAGAATGGCCAGGCGATAATCATTTTCTGGTCCCGGGAAATTGAGCCTTAGCGCTCCAAGAGGGAAGTGGAATGCTAAATCAAGCGCTAACCACTTCCATTAGGGCGTGCTCCCGCAAGCACCCGCATACTGCAGTTGCGGCACACCTCCTGCACTGCCATCCCGATGAAACCTTGTTTTATTTATTTAATGAACTAAAGTTTATGAATTGAATCAACTTTACTTAGAGTTTATAGTATTTTCACTAATTACTTGATCTAGTTTAAGCTATAGGTAATTTAAATGAAATAGTCACCAGTTACACGAACCACTACAAGTATTGGAGACAAAAGCAGCCCCTCCTTCCTCCTCTGCAACGAACTCCCACTCTCACCAAATTCCCACGTTTACACTCTGTTTGTGACACTCTTCGTTTATGACAACTCTGTCCGTCCATTCTTTGCCTCAACAGATAAATGATAAATTTCTACACGTTTTATAGCCAAACCCTCTGTTGCTCATGTCAGGCCCAGCAGCCTGGTCAGATTTGAGATCCTTCCAGAGAGGTCTAATTTCCGGTTAAACTTTGTCAATTTCAACTTTAGCTTTATCGCAGCTTTTACTACCACCGCGATCCACTAAGACAGCCACTAAGCTGAACTGAATTATACTGAATGTAGCCAGGATCAATTAGATCAGTCCGCATTCGATGTAACCGTCCAGAATTGGACCTTTCCACACTGAAACTAACTGTGCTGAACTAGACCTGTCCACACTGAATGTAGCTGTGTTGAACTGGACTGTCCACACTGAATGTCACTGTGTTGAACTGGAGATGTCCGCACTGAATGTAACTGTGCTGAAATAGACCTGTCCACACTGAATGTAACTGTGTTGAACTGTACCTGCCCACACTGAAAGTAACTGTGTTGAACTGTACCTGTCCGCACTGAAAGTAACTGTGTTGAACTGTACCTGTCCGCACTGAATGTAACTGTGCTGAACTGGACCTGTCCACACTAAATGTAACTGTGCAGAACTGGACCTGTCCACACTGAATGTAACTGTGTTGAACTGGACCTGTCCACACTGAATGTAACTGTGCTGAACTGGACCTGTCCACACTGAATGTAACTGTGCTGAACTGGACCTGTCCACACTGAATGTAACTGTGTTGAACTGGACCTGTCCACACTGTATGTAACTGTGCTGAACTGGACCTGTCAACACTGAATGCAACTGTGCTGAACAGGACCTCTCCACAATGAATGTAACTGTGTTGAACTGGACCTGTCCACACTGAATGTAACTGTGCTGAACTGGACCTGTCCACACTGTATGTAACTGTGTTGAACTGGACCTGTCAACACTGAATGCAACTGTGCTGAATAGGACCTGTCCACAATGAATGTAACTGTTTTGAACTGGACCTGTCAACACTGAATACAACTGTGCTGAACAGGACCTGACTACACTGAATGTAATCGTGCTAAACTGGACCCGTACACACTGAATGTAACCATGCTGAACAGGAGATGTCCACACTGAATGTAACTGTTCTGAACTGGAACTTTCCACACTGAATGTAACCGTGCTGAACTGGACCTATCCACAGTAAATGTAACTGTACTGAATGTAACTCTGCTGAACTGGACCTGTCCACACTGAATGTAACTGTCCTGAATTGGACCTGTCCACGCTGAATGTATCTGTGCTGAACTGGACCTGCCCACACTGAATGTAACTGTGCGGAACTGGACCTTTCCACACTGAATGTAACTGTCCTGAATTGGACCTGTCCACACTGCATGTAGCTGTGCTGAACTGGACCTGTCCACACAGAAACTAACCTTGCTTGAATGAAGCTTTCCAGAATGTTTGCACAGACAGTGGGTGTACACTCCCAGAGGAATTTGAAGACAGCTGCACGTGAGCCGTGCTTACGCGGACAGGAGCTGTATAATGACCAGGAGCCAGAACTTGGCCGCGTTTTTCGGCTGCAGGACCTGAGTTTCTCTGGGCAGTTAGACTTCTGCTGAGACCTCTTAATTCAGCATTTAGGGTTTTAAAACCCTGAATTCCTCGTGTACAATGCTAACTTTCTAATTGGCAACCACTTATTCAGCGTTTAATTATATTTTTTCAAGAAAACTGAGAGGGATCATACTATAAACTTTGGGTATTTCACTTCAGAGCCGGGTCAGAGTTATTCAAAGACATTCCGTTCCATCAAAACATAGACACCATTCTGGCACAAAAAGAAAATGCAGCAGATGCTGGAAATCTGAAATAAAAACAGAAAATGCTGGAGATACTCAGCAGGTCAGGCCGCATCTGTGAAGAGAGAAACAGAGTTAACGTTTCAGGTCGATTACCTTTCGTCAGAACTGGAATAAAGCAGAAAATGGAACAGATTTTTAAGCAAGTGTAGAGGCTGGGAAAGGAGAGAGGGGATGAAAGAACAAAAGGGAAGGTCTGTGATAGGATAGAAGGCAGAAGAGGTTAAGAGACATTAAGAGATATTCAAGGCAAATTGAGATGGTAATGGGACAGGTTAAGAAACAAAGGATGGCTCTAGATGAAGTGTAAATTGCACTGGCAGAATGAAAGACAGCTGTCATGTGGGAGAGAAGAAAAAAAAGACAGACAAAGAGTGTGGATAAAATATATATATATATATAATAGGGGCCGAGGTTATGATCTGAAATTGTTGAACTCTATGTTGAGTCCAGAGGGCTGTAGAGTGCCTAATCGAAAGATGAGGTGCTGTTCCTCGAGCTTACACTGAGATTCAGTGGAATAATGCAAGAGGCCGAGGACAGAGAGATCAGAGTGAAAGTGGAGCGGAGAATTAAAGTGACAGGCGACCGGGAGCACGGGGACCCCTTACGGACTGAACGGAGGTGTTCTGCAAAGCGGTCACCCATTCTGCGTTTGGTCTCCCCATTTTAGAGGAGACCACACCGTGAGCAGCGAATACAGTATTACAAATTGCAAGAAGTACAAGTAAATCGCTGTTTCACCTGGAAGAGGTGTTTGGGACCCTGGAGAGTGGGAAGGGGGGATGTATAAGGGCATGTGTTGCATCTCCTGTGCTTGCACGGGAAGGTGCCAGGCCAAGGGCAAGGGGTGTTGGGGGTGATAGAGGAGTGGACTAGGGTGTCGCGGAGGGAGCAGTCCCTACGGAAGGCTGAAAGGGGAGGTGAGGTTTGGTTGTGGGATCACGCTGAAGGTGGCGGGAATGGCAGAGGATGATCCGTTGAATGGGGAGGCTGGTGGGGTGAAAGGTGAGGACAAGGGGAACTCTGTCGTGGTTCCGGGAGGGAGGGGCAGGGGTGAGGGCAGAAGTGCGGGAGATCGAACGGACACAGTCAAGGGCCGTGTCAACCACTGTAGAGGGGAATCCTCAATTGATGAAAAAGGAAAACATGTCAGAAGCACTGGTATGGAAGGTGGCATCGTCAGAGCAGATGCGGCAGAGACGGAGAAACTGGTAGAATGGAATAGAGTCCTTACAGGGGGCGGGGTGGGAGGAAGTGTAGTCCAGGTAGCTGTGGGAGTCAGTGGGCTTGTAGTGAATGATTGTCAATAACCTATCCCCAGAGATGGAGACGGAGAAGTCGAGGAAGGAAAGGGAAGAGTGGAAGGTGGACCATGTGAAGGTGAGGGAAGGGTGGAAATTGGAAGCAAAGTGAATGCAATTATCTAGTTCGGGGCGAGAGTAGGGAACGGCACCGATACATTCATCAATGTACCGGAAAAAGAGGTGAGGGTGGGGACCTGAGTAGGACTGGAAAAAAGAGTGTTCCACATATCCCACGAAAAGGCAGGCATAGCTTGGAACCATGCGGGTTCCCATAGCAACACTTTTGATTTGGAGGAAATGAGTGGAGTCAAAGGAGAAGTTGTTCAATGTGAGAACAAGTTCAGCCAGGCGGAGGAGGGTGGTGTTGGATGGGGACTGGTTTAGCCTCTGTTCAAGGAAGAAGCAGAGCGCCCTCAGGCCATCCTGGTGGGGGATGGAGGTGTAGAGGGATTGTACGTCCATAGTGTAAAGGAGACGGTTGGGGACAGGAAACAGGAAACTGTTAAAGTGGCGGAGGGCGTCGGTAGAGTCGCGGATGTAGGTGGGAAGAGACAGGACAAGGGGAGAAAAAATAGAGTCGAGATAGGAAGAGATAAGTTCCGTCCTATTACCATCTCCTTTTGCCTTGAATATCTCTTAATGTCTCTTAACCTCTTCTGCCTTCTATCCTATCACAGACCTTCCCTTTTGTTCTTTCATCCCCTCCCCCCTTTCCCAGCCTCTACACTTGCTTAAAAATCTGCAACATTTCCTGCTTTTTGCCAGTTCTGACGAAAGGTCATCGACCTGAAACGTTAACTCTGTTTCGCTCTTCACAGATGCTGCCTGGCCTGCTGAGTATCTCCAGCATTTTCTGTTTTTACACCATTCTGGCAGCGGCTGCACTAATCTGTTGGTTTCAATTAGTGTAATTAATATAAAAGATCAAGCCATCTGATTATCTCCCTTTGGCCTGACATCAGGTATAAATGTGACAATCTGTGAGTGTAGTGCAGAGCGCGCTCAGAGCTTCTGAGAGAAATGCACGGGCCACCAAAAGGTCTGGTGTTTGCCCTTTACTATCCCGCCATTGCAGCTATCGGCGTGCCAGGTAAAGTATTGGATTTAGTTACTAGTTATGGGTATCATTGGTTAACTGTATCACTGCTCTATTTACCGGGAACGCTTCTCCCCTTTAACTGTATAATTTCTTCCCTTTCACGGTATATTTTATACCTTTTCTCGGCATCATTTCTTCCCTTTAACGGAATCACTACCTATTCTGAGTGGCTGGTTCTCCATAATTTGTTTTAATGTGTTTTCCACAGAGCCGCCACTTCCGCGGTACCAGTCTATTTGCTCCGAGTGATATTTTATTGAAATTCAACAGCATATGTCGCTGCACTGTGAGTGGTATTATCACACTAATAACTGTGTACATATATTTCCTATTGTGTTATTGGTATTTCACTGTGAGTGGTATTATCACACTAATAACTGTGTACATATATTTCCTATTGTGTTATTGGTATTTCACTGTGAGTGGTATTATCACATTATTATAACTGTGTACATATATTTCCTGTTCTGTTGTTGGTATTTCACTGTGAGTGGTATATCACACTGATAACTGTGCACATGTATTTCCTATTGTGTTATTGGTATTTCACTGTGAGTGGTATTATCACACTAATAACTGTGTAAATATATTTCCTTTTGTGTTATTGATATTTCACTGAGTGTTATTACCACACGGTTATAACAGTGTGAATATATTTCCAATTGTGTTATTTTTATTTCACTGTGAGTGGTATTATCACACTATTATAACTGTGTACATATATTATCTATATGTGTTATTGGTATTTCACTGTGAGTGTTATTATCACTCTATTATAACTGTGTACATATATTTCCTATTGTGTTATTGGTATTTCACTGTGAGTGGTGTTATCATCACTATTATAACTGTGTGTATATATTTCCTGAATGAAAAACAGAAAATGCTGGAAATACTCAGCAGGTCAGACAGCAACTGTAGAGCGAGAAACAGGGTTAACGTTTCAGTTCGATGGCCCTTCATCAGAACTGGAAAAAAGTTAGAGATGTAACAGATTTTTAAGCAAGTGTAGGGGCAGGGAGAGGGTGAAGGGGAGGAAAGAACAAAAGAGAAGGTCTGTGATAGGATTGAAGGCAGGAGAGATTAAGAAACAAAAGGGATGATGGTGCAAGGCAAAAGGAGATGGTAATGGGACAAGTATAGAAACAAAAGATGGGTCTAGAAGAAGTGACAGGCGACCGGGAGCACGGGGACCCCTTACGGACTGAACGGAGGTGTTCTGCAAAGCGGTCACCCATTCTGCGTTTGGTCTCCCCATTTTAGAGGAGACCACACCGTGAGCAGCGAATACAGTATTACAAATTGCAAGAAGTACAAGTAAATCGCTGTTTCACCTGGAAGAGGTGTTTTAAGGAGCGTTTTAAAAAAGGTGATAGAGGGAAAGGTCTCGGAGTGAATTAGGGTTGGGGTGGTTACAGAGATAGGGAGGAGCGAAGCTCTGCAGCGATTTGCAAACAAGGATGGGAATTTTAAAATCGAGGTGTTGCTGGACCGGGAGCCAATGGAGGTCAGCGAGCACAGGGGTGATGGGTGAACGGGACTTGGTGTGAGTTAGGACACGGGCAGCAGAGAATTGGATGAGCTCAAGTTTATGGAGGGAGGAAGATGAGATGCCAGCAAGGACAGCATTGGAATAGTCACGTCTCGAGACAACAAAGGCATGGATGGCGGTTGCAACAGCTGATGAGCTGAGGCAGGGACGGACACAGGCGATGTTAATGAGGTGGAAGTAGGCGGCCTTGATGATGGAGCGAATATGTGGTTGGAAGCTCAATTTAGGGGCCAATAGGACGCCAAGGTTGCAAACGGTCTGGTTCAGCCTCATGCTGCCGCTCGGAGATATCATCCAAAACATAGCGTCAGGTTCCAGGTATACACTGACGTCACTCAGCACTATATCACCACCACCTCTCTCGAACCCTCCACTGCCTCGGATTTCTCACGCTTCCTGTGAGAGGGATGGAGTCAGTGGCTAGGGAACGGAGTTTGTGGCGGGACCGAAGACAATGGCTTCGGTCTAACCAATATTTAGTTGAAGGAAATTTCTGCTCCTCCAGTGCAGGATATCGGACAAGCAGTGTGACAAATCAGAGATAGTGGCCGGGTCGAGAGCGGTCATGGTGAGGTAGAGCTGGGTGTCCTCAGCGAATACGTGGAATCTGCCGCTGTGTTTTCGGATGATATCGCCGAGGAGCAGAATGAAGATGAGAAATAGGAGGGGCCAAGGATAGATCCATCAGGGATTCCAGAGGTAAGGGTGCGGGAGCGGGAAGAGAAGCCATTGCAGGTGACTCTGTGGCTACGACGGCAGTTCCACCCAGCTGGGCGACGGTAGAGAGGAGTTGGAGGAGAATGGTGTGGTCGCCCGTGTCAAAGGCTGCAGACGTTGCGAGAAGGATGAGGAAGGATAGTTTACAACGGTCACAGACACAGAAGATTTAATTTGTGAATTTGATAAGAGCTGTTTCAGTGAAATTATAACGGTGTACAAATATTTCCAATTGAATTATTGGAATTTTACTGTTGGTGAATTCTAACGCTGTTATCACTGTGTACATGGAGTTCTATTGTGTTATTGACACTGTCACTGTGGGTGAATTATAACACTGTTATCACTGTGTACATGGAGTTCTATTGTGTTACTGACACTGTCACTGCGGGTGAATTATCACACTGTTATCACTGTGTACATGGAGTTCTATTGTGTTACTGGCACTGTCACTGTGGGTGAATGATCACAATGTTATCACTGTGTACCTGGAGTTCTATTGTGTTACTGACACTGTCACTGTGGGTGAATGATCACAATGTTATCACTGTGTACATGGAGTTCTATTGTGTTACTGACACTGTCACTGTGGTTGAATTATCACACTGTTATCACTGTGTACATGGAGTTCTATTGTGTTACTGGCACTGTCACTGTGGGTGAATTATAACACTGTTATCACTGTTTACACGGAGTTCTATTGTGTTATTGACCCTGTCACTGTGGGTGAATTATTACACTGTTATCACTGTTTACACGGAGTTCTATTGTGTTACTGACACTGTCACTGTGGGTGAATTATAACACTGTTATCACTGTTTACACGGAGTTCTATTGTGTTATTGACCCTGTCACTGTGGGTGAATTATTACACTGTTATCACTGTTTACACGGAGTTCTATTGTGTTACTGACACTGTCACTGTGGGTGAATTATAACACTGTTATCACTGTTTACACGGAGTTCTATTGTGTTATTGACCCTGTCACTGTGGGTGAATTATCACACTGTTATCACTGTGTACATGGAGTTCTATTGTGTTACTGACACTGTCACTGTGGGTGAATTATCACACTGTTATCACTGTGTACATGGAGCTCTATTGTGTTATTGACACTGTCACTGTGGGTGAATTATCACACTGTTATCACTGTGTACATGGAGTTCCATTGTGTTACTGACACTGTTACTGTGGGTGAATTATCATACTGTTATCACTGTGTACATGGAGCTCTATTGTGTTATTGACACTGTCACTGTGGGTGAATTATCATACTGTTATCACTGTGTACATGGAGCTCTATTGTGTTATTGACACTGTCACTGTGGGTGAAGTATCACATTGTTATCATGGTGTACATGGAGCTCTATTGTGTTATTGACACTGTCACTGTGGGTGAATTATCACACTGTTATCACTGTGTACATGGAGTTCTATTCTGTTACTGACATTGTCACTGTGGGTGAATTATCACACTGTTATCATGGTGTACATGGAGTTCTATTGTGTTATTGACACTGTCACTGTGGGTGAATTATCACATTGTTATCACTGTGTACATGGAGTTCTAATGTATTGCTGACACTCACTGTGGGTGAATTATCACACTGTTATCACTGTGTACATGGAGATCTACTTTTTTACTGATACTCTCACAGTGGGTGAATTCTCACACTTTTATTGTGTACATGGAGTTCTATTGTGTTGCTGATACTTTCACGGTGGGTGAATTCTCACACTGTTATCACGGTGTACATGGAGTTCTATTGTGTACCGTGTGCTGCAGTGTGAACAACATATTTCTGTTAAATCGATCTAGATACTGTATTACTGCTCCTTAGACCTGCCAATGTCTCGTACTCTTCTCGTCCTCGTTCTTTACTCCACATTGAGTGAGGACGCATACTGATGTCATCTGTCGTATCTGACTCCCAATGTTGTAATTTCAATGTGTGCTGTTGGACTAAGCCCAAAGTTTATCCTGAGAGCGCAGTGCAGTGCTGAGGGAGCGCTGCATTGTGGGAGGGGCCTTTCTCCTATGGAACGGAAGTTCACCGACCAGAAACTCTGACTCTGTCTCTGTTCACAGACGCTGCATGAGCTGTGAGTATTTCCGGCATTGTCTGCTCTCTCTTTCTCTCTCAAACACTTATTCACTGACTGTCTGTCTGTCTCTTTTACAGCTAATTTGACAGTGATTGTGATCCTGTCCCGAGGAAGGTGCGGTCTCTCCAGATGTATCACTTACTACCTGGTGTCCATGGCGGAGACGGATCTCCTGGTCATTATCACGGCTGTGATATTAAACCGGATTGTCGGTATTTATTTCCCATTCAATTTCATGTCCATCACTCCGGTCTGTAGTCTCAAACTTGCTCTAAATTATGGGGTCATAGAAAGTTCTGTCTGGGTAACGGTCGTGTTCACCTTTGATCGATATGTAGCCATCTGCTGCCAGAAGCTGAAAACAAAATATTGCACCGAGAAAACGGCGGCCGTGGTTATCGGAACGATCTGTACACTGAGCTGTGTTAGAAACATCCCCTGGTACTTTGTGTTTGAGCCTTTCATTATAATTAACGAGGTATCCTGGCTCTGCAATATAAAATTAATATTTTATACCTCACCTGCATGGGCCGCATATGAATGGACTTCCTCCATTTTAACCCCGTGTCGCCCATTCATTCTGATTTTGCTGCTCAATGCTTTAACCGTCAGACACATTCTAGCGGCCAGTAGAATTCGCAGAAGACTCCGGGCCCACAGAAATGGGGAGGATAAGGGAGACCCAGAGATGGAGAGCCGGAGAAAGTCCATCGTCTTACTCTTCTGTATCTCGGGCAGTTTCATCCTGTTGTGGTTGTTGTTTCTTATAACTTTCCTCTATTCCCGGATTGCGAGCGTTACTTATTTCTCAGGTTCCAATTTCAAGGAATCAAATTTTATTCTGGAGGAAAGCGGATATATGCTTCAGCTTTTCAGTTCCTGCATCAACCCGTTTATTTATGCAGGGACCCAGAGTAAATTCAGAGAGGAGTTAAAGAATGGGGTGAATTATCCACTGCGTCTAATTGTTAAATTATTTAAATGATGAAAATAATAAAGTATATTATTAATTGTACCTTGTATTCCATGTTGTGTCTTCTTGTCCCTGTCAGACACGGCCCCCCTCCCAGATACACAGTCACTCACTCTGAGATCCTTACCCAATGTGAATTTAAGAATGTATGAGGAACAGTGCATCAGCGCACAATTCAGTTTTGTAACACGTTCTCAGTTAGTTTCCAGTTCTCTTGTAGGTGCTGACTCAGGCCTGGTACATTCCCACCAGCCCCGAGGGCCCTGGAGTATCTCTGCATTCATGTGGAGTCCTACCTCTGATCGGTGATTGGATATCAAGTTTAACTGTTTAATGAAGGGACCCAATGTCCCTCCTGGGAATGGTTTGGATATTGAGGGTCGGACACGCTCTGAAATGGGAGCACGCGCTGTCCCCACGCATTGTTCTCCGCTCACTCGGCACCGCCCCACAGCCGCACTCCTGTGTCCATAAACACAGGAACAGAGGAATTGCTGGAGGATAAAGACAAAGGACCATCCAGGTCACTTTCTACACTTTTCAGTGGCCAATTGGGGCGACACACCCAATGTAAGTAAACAAAATAAAATTAATCTAACGAACTTTGCAAAGGGGCACAAACAATAATCATAAAAACCATAAAATAGTAAAGGTATCAAGCTAAATGAGAATATTATCTTCACTATCGACAATGCACTCCAGTCTAGTTCACTTTCAACCATCCTGGTAGTCCCCCGATAAAATGATAATGGAGTTGTTGCCTAGTCACAGAAATCAACCT
The DNA here is from genome assembly GCA_030390025.1 of Squalus acanthias. Taxonomy (NCBI): domain Eukaryota; kingdom Metazoa; phylum Chordata; class Chondrichthyes; order Squaliformes; family Squalidae; genus Squalus; species Squalus acanthias. The sequence goes on along the minus strand of JASTWF010000187.1, from coordinate 815,627 downwards.
CTATCGATTAGTCTACAACAGACCCTGACATGAGGTGAGGAAAACCCCAGTGGTGGAGAGCTTTAGGAACCATAGGACCACAGTCACCTGTTCCTCCCAAGCACACTGCACTTACCACATGTCATGTCTGTAATTACTCACATGCTGTGTCCCCAAGTGTTGTACAAGGAATGATATCTATTTAATTTGCATTTGAATGAATCGACACTAACTGCTTCCACCGTCTCCCTAGGCAGCCTGTCCATAGATTGACCACTCACTCACTGAAATACTGTTTCAGCAGATTGGGTTTGAATTGACCCCCTTCAAGCGCAGGCCGTGTCCTCTGGTTCTACTGTCTGGACAAGGTGAAATAACTTGTCGTGCTCGACATTATCTGGTCCATTTACAATCCTAAAAACAGCAATCATATCACCTCTCGATATTCTCTCTTCCGGTGTGAACTTGCTCAATTTACAGAAGCGCTCCTCACAATCCAATCCCTCCATCCTCCGGTAATCCTGGTCACTCTCTTCCGTGTCCGTTCAATAGCTGCAATACCCTGTGGTGTCCAGAGCTGTACACAGTAGTCTGAGCCCGGTTGCACCAATGATTTATAAAGTGGGGCAGGATTGCCTCGCTATCTCGGCTCAATATTGACCGTTTAATACAGCCCAACGTCTGATTTGCTTTACTCATTGTTGCGATAGTTTCAATTTATTGTCAATAAGACTCACAGATCCCTTTCACTTTCCATGGAGATTCATTTATTTTTATTTAAGTTCTAGTCCCTTCCTGGATTCCTTGTCTCCATGTGACGCACTTTGCCTTTCTCTACTTTGAATGACATCTGTCGCCTGTCTGCCCAATTCCCCAGTATTTAAATCCTCCTGTAGTTTATCCTCTTCAGCTTTGCAGTCTGACACCTTCACCAGCTTTGTTTCATCTGAAAATTTTGTGACTCCCAGTTCCAGATGATTTATACAGATATTAAACGAAAGAGGTCCAAACAGATCTCTGTGGGACTCCACTGGTAAAATTCCCCCAGTCCGATGACAATCCCTGTATCACCGCTCTCTGGGCTCTATCGATGCACTAATTACACATCCCTTGTAAAATGTACCCACTGATTCTCACGATCTTTCTTTTCAGGCCCATCCTTTCCAGAGGAAGTTTATAAAAGGCCTGTCTGAAGCCAAGTACACCTCACCCACTGCCTTACCCTGTCCAGCTCCTTTGTCACACCCTCAAAGAGAACTAGTGAACTAGATTGGCAAGGCCTTCCCTTCATGAACAGATATTGGTTATATTTTAAGATGATTTTTCAACCCAGATGCTCCATGATCTTATCTTTAATCAGGGTTTCCATGATTTTACCCCCAATGGGCCTCTAACTCACTGGTCTGTGGTTTCCTTGGTCACTTTTGCTACTTTCTTTTTAGAATATAGTCTTAGCATCTGCCGTTCTCCAGTCCCCGGCACCTCTGCAGCATTCAATAATTTCTCCCAGATTTATGCCCGAGTTCCTGCAATTTTCTCCCTCGGATGAATCTTCCCCGGCCCCTGAGATTGATTCATCTTAAAATTGTCCAGCTGTTCGGCAACCATGACGGTGGTAGTGTGAATAGTGTCACAACTTACCTCTGAAACACCCCCTAGTTCCCATTTACAGGTCAAATAAGTTACCTGACCCGACTTTTTTTTAAATTGAGGCAAAAAATGTATTCAGCCCCTTTGCAGTCTGTGCAGAATCAGTTATAATGTGTATGTAGCATCAGTTATCAGGCCTTCACCAGATCACACTTCGTCCATCATTTCAATGTTTCTCTTAATGCAACTAAAAAAAAAACATATTATTGTCCTTCCCTTCTGTTGCTATTTACAACTCGAAATGATTCTTTGACATCGTTATGCCCTTTTGACACTCCAGGCATGCGTTTAGTATTGAATCCATCTACACTACTTAATGTGCCATCTAACAGTGTCATCAGTAATCTTGGGTATACGGCTCTCTACTCCTTCATCTCCAGGGATGCCTTTTGTTATTGAATCCACTTTAATTCGGTGTTATTTTCTTTCATGAGTTGAAATGCTTCATGTATTTCGTTGTACTCATGGCTGCATAGCTTTCAGGGTCAGGGTAACACGCAAGCCCTCCCAGCACAACAAGATGCAGTCACTAGGGAGGTGTTGGTTGGTGGAAACACAAATTCATTTATAATTCCAGACAATTATATAATTGATTATGATTTTTTTGTCAAACACTCATTGAATTATAATGTAAATTCCTTAAATGCTTACATTAAATTCAGAAAATATCTGAGTGATATGAATCTGTCTTCACAAAAGAGGAGAAATCTGCTAATGTCACGGTAAAGGGGTAGGATGGAACAATTGTCCAGGATAAAAATAGATGAATGGGTTGGCAGTGATCAAAGTAGAAAAGTCACCCGGTCCGGATGACAGGCATCCCAGGCTGTTGAGGGGACGAAGGGTCGAAATAGCCGAGGCCCTGGCCACAATTTTTCAACTTTCCTTGGATACAGGAGTGGTGCCAGAAGACCGGAGGGTTGCAAATGTTCCACCGCTGTTCACAACAGGGGATTGGATTTATCCGTTAACTGCAGGCCCGTCAGCCGAACATCGGTGGCAGGAAAAGGTCAAGAGCGCAAAATCCGGGAAAACATTAATTGTCACTTGGAAGACCATGGGTAAAACATAAATCTCTTAATGGCGAATCGCGTCAAACACACTTGATTGAGTGTTAAATGATAAACGGAGAGGGTTGATGGAGGTAGTGCGGTTGATTTGTAAATTGACTTTCCAAAGGTGTTTAATAAAATGCCATGTAATAGCCTTGTTAGCAAAATACAAGCCCATGGGATTAAAGAGGCGGCGGCAGAATGGACACAGACTGGGCTCAGAGACAAAAAGCAGAGAGTAGTGATGAACGGTTATTTTCAGACTGGAGGAAAGTATACGGTGGTGCTCCCAGGGGTCAGTGTCAGGACCACTGCTCTTTTTGATATATAATAACAACCTGGACTTAGGTGTACGAGCCACAGTTTCAAAGTTTGCAGATGACACAACACTTGGAAATGTAGTAAAATGTGAGGAGGATCGGAGCAGACTTCAGGAGGACAGAGACAGACTGGTGAAATGGCCAGGCACATGGCAAATGCAATTTAATGCAGAGCCGCGTGTATTGATGCATCTTGGCAGGAAGAATTAGGAGAGACAGTTTTATCTAAATGGTACAATTTAAAGGGACTGCAGGAACAGAGAGACCTGAGGGTGTAAGGACACACATCTTTGAAGGAGGCAGGACAAGTTGATAAGGCTATGAAAAAGCGGACATAAATCTGGGCTTTATATATAGAGGCATAGAGAACAAAAACAAGGAAGTTATGAAAACTTTATCAATGACTGGTCAGGCCTTTCAATGCCAAGGTTGAACCTGACCCATTACCATTTGGTTTACATGAAGTTTGTCCAGAATATTAAACAGTCCTGGATATGATTAATAACAGCGGAATTCAAACCCTGCAGTCACATGTAAACTCGCTGGTGTGTCACAAATTGGCACGATGACTAAATCCCGCTCCACCCACGGAACATTTCAATGGTTTCTTTCCCTTGTGACGATACTGGTGTGTGGGCGATGGGAGGACTGGTTCAATCCTTGCCCACACACTGAGAATGTGAACGGCCTCTTCCCGGTGTGAGTTTCAAGCTGGGATGGGTAATTGAGTCCTTTCCCACAGGCCCCACATTTCCCCGGTTTCTCCGTGGTGCGGGTGTCTTTGTTTCTCTCTAGGTTGGACGATCGGTTGAAGCCTCATCCACACACAGAATAGGTGTCTGGTTTCTCCCCGCTGTGAAGGCTGCGATGTTTTTTTCAGACTGTGTAACTGGTTAAAGCTCTTTCCACAATCAATAAACTGGAAAAAACCCTCTCGGGTGTGTGTGTCTCTGTGATTTTTCCAGTCACACTGATGTTCCCCTCCATCTCCTCGCCTGAAGGTGCTGACTCTGGCTGGGTTCATTTCTACACTCACTGGTTCCCCTCCCTCTCCTCCCATGAAGATGCTGACTCTGGCAGGGTTCAGTTCCACACTCAATGGTTCCCCTCCCTCTCCTCCCCTGAAGGTGCTGACTCTGGCTGGGTTCAGTTCTACACTCACCGGTTCCCCTGCCTCTCATCCACTGAAGCTGCTGACTCTGGCTGGGTTCAGTTCTACACTCACTGGGCCCTCTCCCTCTACTCCCCTGAAGGTGCTGACTCTGGCTGGGTTCAGTTCTACACTCACTGGTTCCCCTCCCTCTCCTCCCCTGAAGGTGCTGACTCTGGCTGGGTTCAGTTCTACATTCACTGGTTCCCCTCCCTCTCCTCCCCTGAAGTTGCTGACTCTGGTTGGGTTAAGTTCTAAACTCACTGGTTTCCCTCCTTCTCCTCCACTGAAGTTGCTGACTCTGGCTGAGTTCACTTCTACACTCACTGGATCCCCTCCCTCTCCTCACCTGAAGGTGCTGACTCTGGCTGTGTTCAGTTCTACACTCACTGGTTCCCCTCCCTCGCCTCCCCTGAAGGTGCTGACTTTGGCTGGGTTCAGTTCTACACTCACTGGTTCTTCTCCCTCTCCTCCCCTGAAGGTGCTTACTCTGGCTGGGTTGAGTTCCACACTCACTGGTTCCCCTCCCTCTCCTCAGCTGAAGGTGCAGACTTTGGCTGGGTTCAGTTCCACACTCACTGGTTCCCCTCTCTCTCCTCCGCTGAAGGTGCTGACTCTGGCTGCGTTCAGTTCTACACTTACTGGTTCCCCTCCCTCTCCTTCCCTGAAGGTGCTGACTCTGGCTGAGTTCAGTTCTACATTCACAATATGGAACTCCATGTACAGAGTGATAATAGTGTGATAATTCGGACAAGAAAGAGATTACAAGCAGGTAGAATGCGTTTGGAGCAAGGATAATAACATAGCCTGCAACTCCAGCGCTTGGTGTCATTAAACTCCGTCACAAACACTCAGCCCCCCGTGATAGAGTCTGTTGGGTAAAGCCCTGAATAAAATAACACACTGGGACATATGTTTATTGGTGAAATCATCAAGCACTGGACCAGTTACAAATTCTTCTTGGATCCACCTTATTTGTTATAAACTCTGGTAGTTCAGTGTGTAAATATCTGGTAAGTCTGCAATATTATGTGATCTGACAGGAGAGGCTCCAGTCTAGTTGTAGCGGGATTGCGGATGTTACAGCAATCCCTAGCCAGCCTTGCAGTGGAAATATAGAGAACTGTTCTGGGCTTGGGTATACGGGGCACAAGATCAAAATCTCCAACTGAGACCGCATTAGGGAGCGTGGGAACTGTGAAGAGGACTGTAAGTGACATCAGAGTGAATCCACAGGTTAGTAAATGGGGCAGGTAGACGATCGATGAAATTTATCGCGGAGAAATGTGAGGAGATACATTTTGGGATGAAGCAAAGGGGGATGTAATGTTCACTAAATGCTAAACCTTTAAAAGGAGTAGGCGTATAAGATTCTAATTAATGCCTTGTCTTATTAATTGGCAGGTTCGAGAGTCTAGTGTCAGAAAATTTAATGGCCCTGAAATTCACCTCTCCGGCTTGCCGCGGGGGTAATGATCGCGCGCGCACTTACCTACCGCGCCTGCCGTTGACCTCTGGGCCAACGGAAACTTCAGCTCCTGGGCCTGCTCCAAGTGCCGGAGCGCAGTGCTTGCTTGTCCCAGGGGCGTAGTTAGTGCGTCCCCTGGGATCACGTGGGCCAATGACAGCAGACCATCTTTCATTCATAGATTTGACAGGAAGACCTGTCAAATACTATGAATTGAAATCGTCACCAAAAGAACAGCTAAACTGCAAATAAATTTAAAATAAAACCATCACATTTATAAAATAACTATAAGTTAAATAAATTAACTACTTTAAACAAAAATTTACATTTTTGAAAAAAATTTAAATACTTTTTAACAGTGCTAAAAATAAACTTACCTTTCTTTAAAGTATCTAAAAAAGATAAACCTGTTGAAAAATGTTTTAAATTATAATTAATTAACCACGTACCTTGTTGAAAACGGGTCCTGCGCCTCCTTTTTAAAAGCTAAGGTTCTTCAATACTTACCCTCCCGGAGAAACCTGAAAATAAAAATAAGTTTGCTGCATGCGCACAGCCTCTACCGCGCACGCCGTTCTCCTCTGAACAACCCCCTTCAACAGACCGGAAGTTCCGGTTTGCCGCGCATGCGTAGTGCATGCAGGAAACCGGCACTTCAGGAGGACTTGCGGGTGAGTACACAGTGCGTACTCACCCGGCAAGTGCCGAAGTTTTGGCCCAATACCTTATTAGAAATATAAGATGAGCAGATTCTCTGTCCTCGACCATAGCTTACATTGATCCATCAATCAGAGTAAACTTGCAAGTTCCGCGTGTCCATAGTAACTTACATGAGGTCAGCGCACTGGATGGAACCTCGGGCGCCCTGAGCTTGATCTCCGGTGTCTCCAGTCCCGACTGCCCCCTTACATCAGGATCCCCTCACTTTTATACCCTGTAGTGATCCATCCCTGGCACTTGACTCTTCTTTATCTTCTCTGCTGGGTTTTGGCAGGAAGCGAGAGAAAGTCAGCTGGAACTTCTCTAATCAGTGATTTACAAGGACACTTTCCCTGTTTCCCAGCAGTTACCTTTCTTCAGTAATTTTCTCTTTATCCCTAAACTACCTTCCTGCTGTTAATGCTGTTATTTCTTACAGTTTAATAGTTATAGGTATAAAGATGACATAATATAATATAATCTGCTCTATTACTCACTCCGGTTTAAGCTTATATTGTGATTAATAAAATACTATTTTTTCCCCTGATATCATTAGAGTTTCCAACCAATGGATTCAGTGAATGGACTGTCTTATCAGTGTTGCCATGGCGACCTGTCTGCAGTGAAGCGCCTGTTTGAGTTTCTAACTCAGACTAAACTTCTGTTTCCCATAATGCACAATGGGCCAGAAATTCGGTTTTCCGGCTTCCTGCGGGTGCAAGCATCGTGCGCGTACTTACCCACCGTGCTTGCCATTGTGTTTTGGGCCCACGAGAACTTTGGGTCCTGGGCCTCCTCCAGCTGGGCGCGCAGGGCTTGCGTGTCCCAGGGGCGCAGTTAGTTCGAAGCGTCCCCTGGGATCACGTGGGCCATGGAGAGCCAATCCTAGCAGGGCATTTTCATTCATAGATTTGACAGGAAGACCTGTCAAATCTATGAATTGAAATCGGCCCCAAAACCACACTTAAACTTCAAAAAAAAAAATTTTTAAATCACATTTTTAAAATAACTATAAGTTAAATAAATTAACTACTTTAAACAAAAATTTAAATTTTTGAAAAAATTAATTATACTTTTTAACGGAGCTAAAAATAAACTTACCTTTCTTTAAAGTATCTAAAAAAGAGAAACCTGTTGAAAAATGTTTTAAATTGTAATTAATTAACCACTTACCTTGTTAAAAAACGAGTCTTGCACCTCCTTTTTAAAAGCACATCTTCTTCCATACTTAGCTTCCCGGAGAAACCTGAAAAAACCCGAAGTTCACTGCGTGCGCGGAGCCTCTCCCGCGCACGCGTTTCACCTCTGAACCCCTCCCTTCACGAGATCGGACGTTCCAGTTTCCCGCGCTTGCGCAGTGCATGCAGGAAACCGGCACTTCAAGTGCCCTTACGGGTGAGTACCCAGCGCGTACTCACCCGATAAGCGTCGAATTTCTGGGACATTATATCAGACATTTAATTCAATGGGCCAGAAAACTGGGATGAGGTCCTAAAGCTGAATATAGGAAGTTAGGAGGTAAATTAAAAAAATAGGACCTCAAAGGTAGTAATCTCAGGATTGCTACCAGTGCCACGTGCTAGTCAGAGTAGAAATAGCAGGATATTTTAGATGAATACGTGACTAGAGGAATGGTGCATGGGGGAGGGATTCAAATTCCTGGGACCTTGGAACCGGTTCTGGGGGAGGTGGGACCAGTACAAACTGAACGGTTTGCACCTGGACGGGACCGGGACCGATGCCCTCGGGGGAGTGTTTGCTAGTGCTGTTGGGGAGGTTTTAAACTAAAATGGCAGGGGGTTGGGACCCTGTGCAGGGAGACAGAGGAAAGGGAAGCAAGGATAGAAGCAAAAGATAGGAAGGAGAAAAGCAAAAATGGAAGGCAGGGAAATCAAGGGTGTAAATCAAACAGGGCCACAGTTAAAAATAATTCTAAAAGGACTAAGAGTGTTAAAAACACAAGCCTGAAGGCTTTGTGTCTTAATGCGAGGAGCATTCGTAAGAAGGTGGATGAATTAGCTGCACAAATAGATGTAAATGGATACGATATAATTGGGATTATGGAGACATGGCTCCAGGGTGACCAAGGCTGGGAACTCAACATCCAGGGGTATTCAATATTCAGGACGGACAGGCAAAAAGGAAAAGGAGGTGGGGTAGCGTTGCTGATTAAAGAGCAGATTAGCACAATAGTAAGGAAGGATATTAGCTTGGATGATGTGGAATCTGTATGGGTAGAGATGCGAAATACCAAGGGGCAGAAAACGTTAGTGGGAGTTGTATACAGACCCCCAAGCAGTAGTGGTGAGATTGGGGATGGCATTAAACAGGAAATTAGAGATGCGTGCAATAAGGGCACAGAAGTTATCATGGGTGAGTTTAATCTGCATATAGATTGGGCTAACCAAATTAGTAACAATACTGTGGAGGAGGAATTCCTAGAGTGTATACGGGATGGTTTCCTGGACCAATATGTCGAGGAACCAACGAGAGATCAGGCCATCTTAGACTGGGTATTATGTAATGAGAAAGGATTAATTAACAATCTTGTTGTGCGAGGTCCCAAGGGGAAGAGCGATCATAATATGATAGAATTCTTCATTCAGATGGAGAGTGAAGTAGTTGATTGAGAGACTAGGGTCCTGAATTTAAATAAAGGAAACTACATGGTATGAGGCGCGAGTTGGCGAGGATGGATTGGGGAACGTTACTTAAAGGGTTGACGGTGGATAGGCAATGGCAAACATTTAAAGATTGCATGGATGAACTATAGAATTTGTTCATCCCTGTTTGGCATAAAAATGAAACAGGAAAGGTGGCTCAACCGTGGCTAACAAGGGAAATTAGGGATAGCATAAGTTCCAAGGAGCAGACGTATAAATTGGCCAGAAAAAGCAGCAAACCTGAGGATTGGCAGCAGTTTAGGATACAGCAAAGGAGGACAAAGGGATTAATTAAGAGTGGGAAAATAGAGTATGAGAGTAAGCTTGCAGAGAACATAAAAACTGACTGTAAAAGCTTTTATAGATATGCGAATAGAAAAAGATTAGTGAATTAGATGCATAGAAACTCCAGTATGATTTGGACAGTTTGAGTGATTGGGCAGAAGCATGGCAGATGCATTATAATGTGGATAAATTCGAGGTTATACACTTTGGTGGCAAAAACAGAAAGGCAGATTATTATCTGAACGACAATAGATTGGGAGCAGGGGAAGTGCAACGAGACCTGGGTGTCCTTGTGCACCAGTCGCTGAAGGTAATAAGCATGCAGGTACAGCAGGCGGTTAAGAAGGCAAATGGTATGTTGGCCTTCGTAGCGAGAGGGTTTGAGTACAGGAACAAGGATGTCTTGCTGCAGCTGTATAGAGCCTTGGTGAGACCACACCTTGAGTATTGTGTGCAGTTTTAGTCGCCTTATCTGAGGAAGGATGTTCTTGCCTTGGAGGGAGTGCAGCGAACATTCACCAGACTGATGCCTGGGATGGCAGGAATGACATATGAGGAGAGATTGGGTCGATTGGACTTATACTCGCTGGAGTTTAAAAGAATGAGAGGAGAAATCATTGAAACTTATAAAATTCTAACAGGGCTAGACAGACTGGATGCAGGAAGGATGTTCCCGATGGCGGGTCAGCCCAGAACCAGGGGTCACAGTCTAAGGATAAGGGGTAAGCCATTTAGGACAGAGATGAGGAGGAATTTCTTCTCCCAGAGAGTGGTGAACCTGTGGAATTTTCTACAATAGAAGGCAGTTGAGGTCAATTCAGTAAATATATTCAAGAAGGAGTTAGATATATTTCTTAAGGCTAAAGGTATCAAGGGATATGGGGAGAAGGCAGGGACAGGGTACTGAGTTTAGATGATCAGCCATGATCTCATCGAATGGCGGAGCAGGCTTGAGGGGCCGAAGGGCCTACGCCTGCTCCTATCTTCTTTGTTTCTATGTTTCTATGAAGTCAAGCGTAGGTCCCTTGCAGTCAGAATCAGAGGAATTTATAATGGGAACAAAGAAATGGCAGACCAATTAAATACATACTTTGGTTCTGTCTTCACAAATGAGGACATAAAGAACATCCCACAGAGGTCGGGGAACATAGGGTTTAATGAGAGGGAGGAACTGAATGAAATCAGTATTTGCAGGGAAATGGTGTTCGGGAAATGAATGGGATTGAAGGCCGATAAATCCCCAGGGCCTGATAATCTACTTCCCAGGGTACTTAAGGAAGTGGCCCTAGAAATAGTAGATGCATTGCTGGTCATCTTCCAAAATTCTATCGACTCTGGAACTGTTCCCATGGATTGGAGGGTAGCTAATGTAACCTCACTATTTTAAAAAGGTGGTGGAGAAAACGGGGAATTATAGACCGGTTAGCCTGACATCTGTAGGGGGTGGGGGGGGGGGGAATGCTAGAGTCTATTATAAAAGATGTAATAGCAGAGCACTTGGAAAACAGTGACAGGATCGGACAAAGTCAACATGGATTTACAAAAGGTAAATCATGCCTGACTAATCGACTGGAATTTTTTGAGGATGCAACTGGTAGAATTGATAAGGGAGAACCAGTGGATGTGGTGTATTTGGACTTTCAGAAGCCTTTCGACCAGCGTCGACAGCGGGGGAGGAGGAGCCTTTCTTTCTTTCTCTCTCCCACAGAGCGGTCGGCAGCGGGGAAGGAGGAGCGGACCTGGTTGGAGCGGCAGAGGCCTGAGGTGTGTCAATAAAGGGAGGCCCGAGGATCAGGTAGGCCTCAGACCAGCGTCGACAGCGGGGGAGGAGGAGCCTTTCTTTCTTTCTCTCTCCCACAGAGCGGTCGGCAGCGGGGAAGGAGGAGCGGACCTGGTTGGAGCGGCAGAGGCCTGAGGTGTGTCAATAAACTCACCTACGTGGCCTTTTTACCCAGCGGGGTAAGAGCTTCGCGGGCTTTTTCAAAGGCAGGGGGCGGGGCCAATTCATTGGTTACCGTATATAGGTGGAGCGGGAAGTGTGTCCAGCTGCAGCTCCTGACAGCCCGCATGGCGGTGCTGGAGCTGCGGGTGGACTCACTCTGGAGCATGCACGATGCCGAGAACTCGGTGAATCGCTCATTTAGTGAGTTGTCCACACCGCAGGTAAAGGCTAGGACAGACAGTGAATGGGTGACCAAGAAGCAGGGCAATATCAGGAAGGTAGTGCAGGAGACCCCTGTGGTCATCTCCCTCCAAAACAGGTATGCCGCTTTGGATACTGTTGGGGGAGATGGCCTACCACGGGAAGGCACTAGCAGCCAGGTTCATGGCACCATGGCTGGCTCTGCTGCACAGCAGGGCGGGAAAAGAGTGGTAGGGCTATAGTGATAGGGGACTCAATTGTAAGGGGAATAGACAGGAGTTTCTGTGGCCGCAAACGAGATTCCAGGATGGTATGTTGCCTCCCTGGTGCAAGGGTCAAGGATGTCTCGGAGCGGCTGCAGAACATTCTGAAGAGGGAGGGTGACCAGCCAGCTGTCGTGGTGCATGTAGGTACCAACGATATAGGTAAAAAGCGGGAAGAGGTCCTACAAGCAGAATTTAGGGAGCTAGGAGCTACATTAAAAAGTAGGACCTCTAAGGTAGTAATCTCTGGATTGCTACCAGGGCCACGTGCTAATCAGAATAGAGAGAACAGGATAGTGAGATTGAATACGTGGCTTGAACAGTGGTGCAGGAGGGAGGGATTCAAATTCCTGAGGCATTGGAACCAGTTCTGGGGGAAGTGGGACCTGTACAAAAGGGACGGTCTGCACTTGGGCAGGACTGGAACCGATGTCCTCGGGGTAATATTTGCTAAAGCAGTTCGGGAGGATTTAAACTAATATGGCAGGGGAATGGGAACCTATGTAGCGAAACAGGGGGAAGTAATATGCAGTCAGAAACAAATGTTAGAAGGGTGAGAAACAATAGGGGAAGGCCGAGTAAACAAAGGCAAGAAACACAAAGGGCCATACTAAATCATAAGTCTAAAAGGACAAAGGATGTTAATAAAACAAGCCTAAAGGCTCTGTGTCTTAATGCAAGGAGTATCCGTAATAAGGTGGATGAATTGACTGTGCAAATAGATGTTAACGGATACGATGTGATTGGGATTACAGAGACGTGGCTCCAGAACAATCAAGGCTGGGAACTGAATATCCAGGGGTATTCAACATTTAGAAAGGATAGAATAAAAGGAAAAGGGGGTGGGGTAGCATTGCTGGTTAAAGAGGATTTTAATGCAATAGCTAGGAAGGACATCAGCTTGGAGGATGTGGAATCAATATGGGTTGAGCTGCAGAACACCAAAGGGCAGAAAACGTTAGTGGGAGTTGTGTACAGACCTCCAAACAGCAGTAGTGAGGTGGGGGAGGGTATGAAACAGGAAATCAAAGGTGCGTGCAAAAAAGGCACGGCAGTTATCATGGGCGACTTTAATATGCATATAGATTGGGCTACTCAAACTGGAAGCAATACGGTGGAGGAGGATTTCCTGGAGTGTTTAAGGGATGGTTTCCTAAACCAATATGTTGAGGAACCAACTCGAGGGGAGGCCATCCTGGACTGGTGTTGTGTAATGAGGAAGGACTAATCAGCAATCTTGTGGTACGAGGCCCCCTGGGGAAGAGTGACCATAGTATGGTGGAGTTCTACATTAGGATGGAGAAGGAAACAGTTAAGTCAGAGACCATGGTCCAGAACTTAAATAAGGGCAACTTTGAGGGTATGAGGCGTGAATTGGTGAGGTTAAATTGGCAAGCGATATTTAAGGGGCTATCAGTGGAAGGGCAATGGCAGACATTTAGAGATCGCATGGATGAACTACAACAATTGTACATCCCGGTCTGGCGTAAAAATAAAAAAGGGAAGGTGGCTCAACCATGGCTAACAAGGGAAATCAGGGATAGTATTAAAACCAAGGAAGTTGCATACAAATTGGCCAGAAGTAGCAGCAAACACGGGGACTGGGAGAACTTCAAAACTGAGCAGAGGAGGACGAAGGGTTTGATTAGGGCAGGGAAAATAAAATATGAAAGGAAGCTTGCAGAGAACATTAAAATGGACTGCAAAAGCTTCTATAAATATGTAAAAAGAAAGAGGTTAGTAAAAACAAACGTAGGTCCCCTGCAGTCGGAAACAGGGGAAGTCGTAATGGGGAACAAGGAAATGGCGGATCAATTGAACAAGTACTTTGGTTCGGTGTTTACTGTGGAGGACACACACAACCTGCCGGAAATAAAAGGGGTCAGAGGATCTGGTAAGAGGGAGGAGCTGAGGGAAATCCTTATTAGACGGGAAAAGGTATTGGGAAAATTGATGGGACTGAAGGCTGAAAAATCCCCGGGGCCTGATGGTCTGCATCCCAGAGTACTTAAGGAGGTGGCCTTGGAAATAGTGGATGCATTGACGATCATTTTCCAACATTCCTTAGACTCTGGATCAGTTCCGATGGAGTGGAGGGTGGTCAATGTAACCCCTCTTTTTAAAAAAGGAGGGAGGGAGAAAGCAGGGAATTATAGACCGGTCAGCCTGACATCGGTCGTGGGTAAAATGATGGAAGCAATTATTAAAGATGTCATAACAGACCATTTGGAAAGTGGCGACATGATAGGTCCAAGTCAGCATGGATTTGTGAAAGGGAAATCATGCTTGACAAATCTTCTGGAATTTTTTGAGGATGTTTCCAATAGGGTGGACAGGGGGGAACCAGTAGATGTGGTGTATTTGGACTTTCAGAAGGCCTTCGACAAGGTCCCACACAAGAGATTGGTGAGCAAAGTTAAAGCACATGGGATTGGGGGTAATGTGTTGACGTGGATTGAGAACTGGTTGGCACACAGGAAACAAAGAGTAGGAGTAAATGGGTACTTTTCAGAATGGCAGGCAGTGACCAGCGGGGTACCGCAGGGTTCGGTGCTGGGACTCCAGCTGTTTACATTATATATTAATGATTTGGACGAAGGGATTAAATGTAATATCTCCAAATTTGCGGATGACACTAAATTGGGAGGCAGTGTGAACAATGAGGAGGATGCTAGGAGGCTACAGAGTGACTTGGACAGGTTGGGTGAATGGGCAAATGTATGGCAGATGAAGTACAATGTGGATAAATGTGAGGTTATCCACTTTGGTGGTAAAAGTAGAGAGGCGGACTATTACTTGAATGGTGGCAGATTAGGGAAAGGGGAGGTGCAACGAGACCTGGGCGTCATGGTACATCAGTCACTGAAGGTGGGAATGCAAGTGCAGCAGGCAGTCAAGAAAGCAAACGGAATGATGGCCTTCATAGTAAGGGGATTTGAGTACAGGAGTAGGGAGGTGATGCTGCAGTTGTACAGGGCCTTGGTGAGGCCAGTCTGACATATCAAGAAAGATTGGGTCAACTGAACTTGTATCCTCTGGAGTTCAGAAGAATGAGGGGGGATCTTATAGAGACATTTAAAATCCTGACTGGTTTAGACAAATTAGATGCGGGCAGAATGTTCCCAATGTTAGGGAAAACTAGAACCAGGGGTCACAGTCTAAGGATTAAGGGGAAGCCATTTAAGACTGAGCTGAGGAGGAACTTCTTCACCCAGAGAGTGGTGAATCTATGGAATTCTCTTCCACAGAAGGTTGTTGAGGCCAGTTCGCTAAATATATTCAAAAGGGAGTTAGATATAACACTCACAACTAGGGGGATCAAGGGGTATGGCGAGAAAGCAGGAATGGGGTACTGAGGTAGCATGTTCAGCCATGAACGCATTGAATGGCGGTGCAGGCTCGAAGGACCGAATGGTCTACTCCTGTACCTATTTTCTATGTTTCTATGTTTCTATGTCCCGCATAAGAGATTAGCATGCAAAGTTAAAGCACATGGGATTGGGGGTAAGGTACTGACTTGAATAGAGAACTGGTTGGCAGACAGGAAGAAAATAGTTGAAATAAACGGGTCTTTTTTCCGAGTGGCAGGCAGTGACTGGTGGGGTACCGCAGGGATCGGTGCTAGGACCCCAGCTATTCACAATATATATTAATGATTTAGACGAGGGAACTAGATGTAATATCTCCAAGTTTGCAGACGACACAAAGCTGGGTGGGCGTGTGCGTTGTGAGGAGGATGCAGAGAAACTCCAGTATGATTTGGACAGGTTGGGTGAGTGGGCAAATGCATGGCAGATGCAGCATAATGTGGATAAATGTAAGGTTATCCACTTCGTTGGCAAAAATAGGAAGGCAGATTATTATCTGAACGGCAATAGATTGGGAAAAGGGGCGGTGCAACGAGACCTGTGTGTCCTTGTGCACCAATCGCTGAAGGTAAGCATGCATGTGCAGCAGGCGGTTAAGAAGGCAAATGGTGTTTTCGCCTTCGTAGCGAGAGGGTTTGAGTACAGGAACAAGGATGTTTTGCTGCAGGTTTACAGGGCCTTGGTGAGACCACACCTTGAGTATTGTGTGCAGTTTTGGTCGCCTTATCTGGGGAAGGATGTTCTTGCCATGGAGGGACTGCGGCGAAGATTCACCAGACTGATACCCGGGATGGCAGGGATGACGTATGAAGAGGGATTGGGTCGGTTAGACTTTTATTCGCTCGCGTTTAGAAGAATGAGAGGGGATCTCATTGAAACTTGTAAAATTCTAACAGGACTAGACAGACTAGATGCAGGAAGCATGATTCCGATGGCGGGTAAGTCCAGAACCAGGGGTCACAGTCTAAGGATAAGGGGTAAGCCATTTGGGACTGAGATGAGGAGGAATTTCTTCACCCAGAGAGTGGTGAACCTGTGGAATTATCTGCCACAGAAGGCAGTTGAGGCCAATTCATTAAATATATTCAAGAAGGAGTTAGATATAGTTCGTAAGGCTAAAGAGATCAAGGGATATGGGGAGAAAGCAGGGACAGGGTACTGAATTTGGATGATCAGCTATGATCTCATTAAATGGCGGAGCAGGCTCGAGGGGCCGAATGGCCTACTCCTGCTCCTATCTTCTGTGTTTCTATGTTTCTATGTAATATGATTGCTGTTTTTAGAATTCTAAATGGAGCAGATAATGTAGAGCACGACAAGTTAATTCACCTTGTCCAGACAGTAGAACCAGAGGACGCGGCCTGGGCTTGAAGGGGGTCAATTCAAACCCAATCTGCTGAAACAGTATTTCAGTGAGTGAGTGGTCAATCTATGGACAGGCTGCCTAGGGAGACGGTGGAAGCAGTTAGTGTTGATTCATTCAAATACAAATTAATTGGATATCATTCCTGGAATACCACTTGGGGACACAGCATGTGAGTAATTAGAGACATGACATGTGGTAAGTGCAGTGTACTTGGGAGGAACAGGTGACTGTGGTCCAATGTTTCCTAAAGCTCTCCACCACTGGGGTTTTCCTCACCTCATGTCTGGGCCTGTTGTAGACTAATCGATAGAGATTGATCGCTGTGATTAGTCAACATTATTATCATTGTATCGGGGGACTACCAGGATGGTAGAAAGCGAACTAGACTTGGGTGTATAAAAGATTGCGAAGATAATATTCTCATTTACTTTGATCAGATTCCTATTTGTATGATTTTTATGATAATTGTTTGTGCCCCTTTATAAAGTTCGTTAGATTAATTTTAGTTTGTTTAATGACACTGTGGGTGTCATCCCAATTGGCCACTGAAAAGAGCAGAAAGTGTCTTAATACTCCAGCAATTCCTCTGTTCCTGTGTTTCTGGACACAGGAGTGCGGCTGTGGGGCGGTGCCGAGTGAGCGGAGAACAATGCGTGGGGACAGCGCGTGCTGCCATTTCAGAGCGTGTCCGAGCCTCAAGATCCAAACCATTCCCAGGAGGGACATTGGGTCCCTTCATTAAACAGTTAAACTTGATATCCAATCACCGATCAGAGGTCGGACTCCACATGAATGTAGAGATACTCTAGGGCTCTCGGGGCTGGTGGGAATGTACCAGGCCCGAGTCAGCACCGACAAGAGAACTGGAAACTAACTGAGAACAGATTACAACACTGAATTGTGCGCTGATGCAGTGTTCCTCATACATTATTAAATTCACATTGGGTAAGGATCTTAGAGTGAGTGGCTGTGTATCTGGGAGGGGAGGCCATGTCTGACAGGGACAAGAAGACACAACATGGAATATAAGTAACAATTCATGATATACTTTACTATTTTCATCATTTCAATAATTTAACAATGAGACTCAGTGGATATTTCACCCCATTATTTAACTCCTCTCTGAATTTACTCTGGGTCCCTGCATAAATAAACGGGTTGATGCAGGAACTCAAAAACTGAAGCATATATCCGCTTTCCTCCAGAATAAAATTTGATTCATTGAAATCGAACATGTGAAATAAGTAACTTTCGCAATCTGGACAGCGAGGAAAGTTCTCAGTAATAACACATGTAACAGGATGAAATTGCCCGAGACACAGAAGAGTAAGACGATGGACTTTCTCCGGCTCTCCATCTCTGGGTCACTCTGATTCTCCCCATTGCTGTGGGCCCGGAGTCTCCTGCGGGCTCTGCTGGCCGCTAGAATGTGTCTGACGGTCAGAGCATTGAACAGCAAAATCAGAATGAATGGGAGACACGGAGTTAAAATGTGGTGAATCCATTCAAATACGATCTCTGAAGCCCTACGGAAAATGGCTTCTGTGACCTGGTGAATGCTGGCCCTCGCAGCATTCTTGGATATGTTGAAAATGTCACCGGTGCTTGCCTGAAAAGTCCCACTTGCAAAGAAGTTCAGTGCTGTGGTTACCTTCATGCTCACTGATAATGCAGTGCGGCTCTTCGAGCGTGTTTGAAGGTGATCCTTTAACATGTCACAGATTCGGCCATTGACTCTTTACTGAAGCGCAGCCTCCTCACACACAACTCCTCCGACAGCATCTCAAATGACAGCCTCTCCCTGTACACTCTATTTGGTGGGTAGTAGTTTCTCCTTCTCACGAGGAAACGGGCTTGGTTCCTCCGTCTGTTTTGTCGCCTGGCGTCTAAAATTCTCTGATACAAAATCTCACAGAGGAACAGGAATTGATTGTGAAAGGGCATCTTTCTCCCTCACAGGCTTCCTCTTTAAACAGAAAGTTGTAATGAAAAAATGGGAATAGTTGTTAAAGTAACTTTAGTAAAGTGAGTGGCTGTAAAATCAGGTCTGGCTATGGTGGGAAACGTGCACTATCGGATTGGGAACACGTCTACCCGCCTCATGGCCCTAGATGATTTTCCAGAACTGTAACATTTTCATACATACATACATACATACATACATACTTACTTAGAGGAATATAATTGACGATCATTTTCATCTTTAAAACTTTTTGAAATGTAAATAGTTCATTTTTAAACATTCATTTTCACATTTATGATAGAAACCTTAATCAATATGCCTTGTACACACCCACAGTTGCTATACTACTCCAAATGGTCAAAACCCGTTTTTAAACTTTTTTTTAAATTGCAAACTTACCTAAGACTTTGCTGGCTTTCCGATTTACAAAAGCTCACTTAAGTAATCCCACTGCTAAAAGATTTATTCCTCCTGCTGTCTCCGGAGCCATCGAAAATGGCTTACTCCTGCTTTTTACATGTGTAATTGCTAGGAGCTTACACACACTACCACCATTCAGTAAAATATCCAAGTTCTTGACGCACGCGCAGAATCTCCTGCGCACGCGATTCCACGGAGATACCTTCAGGTGAAGCCACACGAAGTGCCGGTTTCCCGCGCATGCGCAGTGCATGCAGGAAACCGGCAATTCGAGACCTAATACGCGAGAGTGCACAGTGCGTACTCTCGCGTATTAGGTCTAATTTTCGGGTGCTAAATTTGCATCGGACCTTGGTTAGACCACACTTGGAGCACTTTGTACAGGTCTGTTCGTCATATTATAAAAAATTTATTGAGGCACTGGAGAGGGTGCAGAGAAGATTTACAAGGATGATACCAGAAATGTGAGGGTATACCTGTCAGGGAAGGATGAACAGGTTTTGTCACTTTTCTCTTGAAAAAAGAAGGCTGAGGGGTGACCTAATAGAGGTCTTTAAAATTATGAATTGTTTTGATGGAGTAGATACAGAGGGTGTCACGGGCCGTCTCCAGCCTTCGTCCAGCGATAAAGAGCCCCAGTTTGTGCAGCCTCTTAAAAAATGCCCTGCACCTCCTGAGAAAAGCCGAGCCTGCAGACAGAACAGAGAGACGGGGAGAAACAGCGATGGCTAAGGGTAATCGTAGCTTAGAGGGGCGGGAGTTAGTTTGGGCAGAGACAGAGTTTAATCACAAAATCCATCCATTCCCAATCTTACTTCCAAGCCCCTTCAGTATATCCGTTGATTTTCCCTCCCGCAGCTCGTTGTGCTTTTCTACTACAGGAGACCTCACGCCTGGGCCCCATGAGTTTAGAGGAAAAGCATCGCCACATCAGAAGGAAACTGGCGGAAGATTCTCGGGTCTAACCAGAAATCTCTGGAGATCTTCCCGTGGTCGGGAGGCTCCGAAACAAAGATGAGACAGCGAGGGGCAAGGTTTCACACTTCAGGGGAAAAGGGAGCGAAAGTCAGAATGGATCCCTGGGGTGATGTTCAGTTAGTTCAGGTCGATAGTGTCAGTGGGAATGGAGGAAAGCAGAGGGAAAGGATCTCTGGGGTGATGTTAACTGAGTTCAGGTAGATGGTATCAGACGGAATGGAGGAGAGCAGGGAGAAAGGATCCCTGGGGTGATGATCAATGAGTTCAGGTAGATGGTATGAGAGGGAATGGAGGAGAGCAGGGAGAAAGGATCCCTGGGGTGATGTTCAGTGAGTTCAGGTAGATGGTATCAGAGGGAATAGAGGAGATCAGGGAGAAAGGATCCCTGGGGTGATGACCAGTGAGTTCAGGGAGATGGTATCAGGGGGCATGGTACAGAGCAGGGATAAAGGATCCATGGGGTGATATTCAGTGAGTTGAGGGAGATGGTACAAGTGGGAATGGAGGAGAGCAGGGAGAAAGGATCCCTGGGGTGATGATCAATGAGTTCAGGTAGATGGTATGAGAGGGAATGGAGGAGAGCAGGGAGAAAGGAACCCTTGGGTGACGTTCAGTGAGTTCAGGTAGATGGTATCAGAGGGAAAGGAGGTGAGCAGGGAGAAAGGATTCCTGGGGTGATGATCCGTGAGTTCAGGTATTTGGTATCAGAGGGAATAGAAACATAGAAACATAGAAAATAGGTGCAGGAGTAGACCATTCGGTCCTTCGAGCCTGCACCGCCATTCAATGCGTTCATGGCTGAACATGCTACCTCAGTACCCCATTCCTGCTTTCTCGCCATACCCCTTGATCCCCTTAGTTGTGAGTGTTATATCTAACTCCCTTTTGAATATATTTAGCGAACTGGCCTCAACAACCTTCTGTGGAAGAGAATTCCATAGATTCACCACTCTCTGGGTGATGGAGGAGATCAGGGAGAAAGGATCCCTGGGGTGATGATCAGTGAGTTCTGGTAGATGGTGTCAGTGGGAATGGAGGAGAGCCGAGAGAAAGTATCCCTGGGGAGATGATCAGTGAATTCAGGGAGATGATATCAGGGGGCATGGTACAGAGCAGGGAGAAAGGATTTCTGGGGTGATATTCAATGAGGTGAGGGAGATGGTACAAGTGGGAATGGAGGTGAGCAGGGAGAAAGGATCCCTGGAGTGATGATCAATGAGTTCCGGTAGATGGTATCAGAGGGACTGGAGGAGAGCAGGGAGGAAGAATCCCTGGGGTGATGATCAATGAGTTCAGGTAGATGGTATCAGAGGTAATGGAGGAGAGCAGGGAGAAAGAATCCCTGGGGTGATGTTCAATGAGATCAGGTAGATGGTATCAGAAGGACTGGAGGAGAGCAGGGAGAAAGGATCCCTGGGGTGAGGTTCAATGAGATCAGGTAGATGGTGTCAGAGGGAATGGAGGAGATAAGGGAGAAAGGTAATCAGGAATCAGGAGACAGAGGGTCAGGGTTAATGGGTGTTGCTGAGATTGGAGAAGTTTTGGAAGTGATTACTCTTCTCCGTGGTCTTTGTAAAACATTTGGACTCGCGACTCCTTTAAAGAGGTTATTCCAATAAAAAATACATTCTATAGAGCCCGGCCCGTGAGGAGGGTTCCACTCGCAAATGTGGCCTGAACAAAACTAAAATTATATTGAAACAGAATAGCATTTTGCCCGTCTATCACACAACCTATATCCCATTTGCCCAGAAGACACAAAAATACCCGCGGACACGATGTGATCCCTCCTCTCATCTGTCTCAAATACGGTCTAAAAGCGGGAGACACTTTGTGTGTACTACTGAAAAATGGAGAGTCTATGTGTATAACAGAAAACGGTCGAGGTAGTGCTTGTGTGTCTGATTGGCACAAGGCTCTGAGAATCACTCCCAGGTGTTGAGCTCCCAGGCGTGTCTGTGTCAGATATCGAACCGTACTATACCTGGCCTGGGACTGTTTGATGGGAAAGTGTAGAGGGAGCTTTACTCTGTATCTAACTCGTGCTGTACCTGCCCTGGAAGTGTTTGATGGGGACAGTGTAGAGTGAACTTTACTCTGTATTTAACCAGTGCTGTACCTGCCCTGGGAGTGTTTGATGGGACAGTGTAGAGGGAGCTTTACTCTGTATCTAACCCATGCTGTACCTGCCCTGGGAGTGTTTGATGGGACACTGTAGAGGGAGTTTTACTCTGTATCTATACCGTGCTGTATCTGCCCTGGGAGTGTTTGATGGGACAGTGTAGAGGGAACTTTACTCTGTATCTAACCCGTGCTGTACCTGCCCTGGGAGTGTTTGATTGCACGGTGTAGAGGGAGCTTTACTCTGTATCTAACCCATGCTGTACCTGCCCTGTGAGTGTTTGATGGGACAGTGTACATGGAGCTTTACTCTGTATCTAACCCGTGCTGTACCTGCCCTGGGAGTGTTTGATTGGACAGTGTAGAGGGAGCTTTACTCTGTATCTGACCCGTGCTGCACCTGCCCTGGGAGTGTTTGATGGGCAGTGTAGAGGGAGATTTACTTTATATCTAAACCGTGCTGTACTTGCCCTGGGAGTGTTTGATGGTACAGTGTAGAGGGAGATTTGCTCTGTATCTAACCCTTGCTGTACCTGCCCTGGAAATGTGAGATGGGACAGTGTAGAGGGAGCTTTACTCTGTATCTAACCTTGCTGTACCTGCCCTGGGAGTGTTTAATGGGACAGTGTAGAGGGAACTTTATTCTGTATCTAACCCGTGCTGTTCCTGCCCTGGGAGTGTTTGATTGGACGGTGTAGAGGGAGCTTTACTCTGTATCTAACCCGTGCTGTACCTGCCCTGTGAGTGTTTGATGGGACAGTGTAGATGGAGCTTTACTCTGTATCTAACCCGTGCTGTACCTGCCCTGGGAGTGTTTGATTGGACAGTGTAGAGGGAGCTTTACTCTGTATCTGACCCGTGCTGCACCTGCCCTGGGAGTGTTTGATGGGCAGTGTAGAGGGAGATTTACTTTATATCTAAACCGTGCTGTACTTGCCCTGGGAGTGTTTGATGGTACAGTGTAGAGGGAGATTTACTCTGTATCTAACCCTTGCTGTACCTGCCCTGGAAATGTGAGATGGGACAGTGTAGAGGGAGCTTTACTCTGTATCTAACCGTGCTGTACCTGCCCTGGGAGTGTTTGATGGGACAGTGTAGAGGGAGATTTACTCTGTATCTAACCCGTGCTGCACCTGCCCTGGAAATGTGAGATGGGACAGTGTAGAGGGAGCTTTACTCCGTATCTAACCGTGCTGGACCTGCCCTGGGAATGTGTGATGGGACAGTCTAGAGGGAGCTTTACTCTGTATCTAACCGTGCTGTACCTGCCCTGGGAGTGTTTGATGGACAAAATTGAGAGGTCGCACAACACCAGGTTATAGTCCAACAGTTTTATTTGAAATCACAAGCTTTCGGAGCTATCGCTCCTTCCTCAGGTGAAGTAAATTGGATACAGAATCGCCAGAGCATATATAGATGGAAAACAAAGCATGTGTACTTTACAATTGCAGACCAATAAATTAAATCATTTTTGATGGGCCAGTGTTCACGAGCTTTACTCTGTATCTGACCCGTGCTCTACCTGCCCTGGGAGTGTTTGATGGGGCGTTTAGTGGGAGATTTACTGTGCCATGTACTGCACTGTATCAGGCTGTGATGGAGCAGCGACCTGCTCGTTAATAGAACCTGACATGTGACTCTACAGGTCATAATATTAGAGGAGACTACTTGGTCACTGTGCAGTCATTGCACCTTTCGGGCTTGACATAAAAATGTCTGGGTAAAGGTGTATTTTCTCTGATGGGACACTGGGTGACGCAGCGGCTCCTTAACCGAAGAGACTTGAGTTCAATGACAACCCAGACAGGACGGATGAAAGATACCTGTCGGGGAAATAAAGAAAGTGCGAGAGGGAAAATAGAGTGGTGTGGAGGACCTCGGAGAAAGGAAATCAGCAAAGTCTAAGTTAGTCAATTTGTCATTCCAGATTTATGAACAATTTCACAGAGTAGGATTTACAGAGAACGGTTTGAAAAGGTAACACAAAGTGAATATAATAACTGAGCGTCACATTGAGAACTGAACACGGTCGGTCTGAGCTGCCAGCTATCTGTACATCTGCAACAGACACCAGAGAGAGAAAACAGGGGCTCCGCATAAAGGGTAGGGAACAATTGTGAATTAGGAATGAGAAAAGTGACTTATTTACACGTGAAATATTCAAACAACTCTAAGATACATTTACATTATAGCCACGATTAACTCACACATTTCAAACAGAAAGACGGAAATCCCGTTTGTATTTTTCTCAGCTATAGATTCGGATCTTTTAACTGGGGGCATTTTACGTTGAGATTCACCAAGAGGACATATTTTATATTCAGAACACAGCGACGTTAATAAAAAGATGAGGAAAATCCACGGCGTCCAAAATTCAACCATCTCCTGGCCTGTGAAAGAGGGATAAAAGAATGTAGCAGAGTTTTAGTGGTCTGGGACATTTAGCTCAGGGTTTTTATCAATGAAACTTTTAGAGATTTGTCAAACCGCTTCAGTCAGGTCGAAGTGTGAGTGGATTGAATCTTCTCACCTTCACCAGAGTGACGGCAGCGCTGTAGGACATGCTGAGGAAGAACAGGATGATGAATGTGGAAGCGGTTGTCCTGATGTTTTCGCTCTCGTCCTCAAAGTCTTCAATCCAGATGTGTTCTGAGGAATCTACGGGGATGTAGAGGAGGAAATATATTCAGATCGTCTATTAATCCAGGATATCATTTTATTATTATGTATTCTCTTTTCCTTTCCTTAAGGTCTTAGTTTTTTCTCTAATTTTATTTTCAATATATATCTTGTGTGAAGTGAATAACTCTCAGCATCTATCTCTGTTCCTAACTCCACAGTCGCTCTTCCTTTACGATCCTCATGTAGTCCGTGTTGGAAAACGTGATATTATTAAACGTGATTTTCCATCAATTTCTTACGATCTATCGTTCGGGACTAATATGATGAAATATCGAGGCAGGTTTACTGATTGATATCGATTATTTTAACGATAGGTTTAGATAGCTACTTATTTGGAGAGTGTCAAGGTGACAGGGTAAGAGATCAGATGTGAGCTATAAGCTTATGTATTTTTATTTGTTATGGCAATGCTCTGAACATAATTAAATTGTCTCAGTTTCCAACTAGGAACTTTGATTCAGTGTATGTGTAGGACCGGAATAGAGAAATGTGAGATGTTATGTTATCAGGAATTATTTATTCAGTACAATCGTTGGAGATTGTGCCCGTTCAAAAAGTGCACTTTAACTCTACATTCTTCTATAGCCTGATGTTTCTGTGCACTTTAGTGTTTGCCTATGTATGTATGACTATCACTTGTTTTGCTTTAGTTTATGTTTCTGTGTTGAGTGTATTTTAATCTGGGTATGTGTAATATTCTGTGTCAGTGTGTTAATGTGTGTTTGTGTGTAAGTCTGTGTGTGTTTATGTGTAAGTGTGCACAGAGCGGGTGGAATGCAACATTTCAACCAATGGGCCTCAGCTCCATCAGAAACAAAACCGGGAGAAACCAGGAGAGGATTCAATCACCAGTTTAGATCTGGACTGTTAGAATACAACATGTTAGTTTACGAATAAAAGGGACATATTTACCCCAAAACCTATTTAAAGATAATACGATGAAAAAATATTTATTTTACAATATGATTTCCATGGGGCAATTTTAACATTTTCGGACAGTGAGTTAGAAGCTGACTTTTACTAATAACAACTGACTTTATATAGTACAGATTGGTTTACTCGCCCCCCCCCCTCTCTCTCGGGTGGGGAAATGGGAGGTACAGCAGATTAACAATTGCCCTTTCCCCAGCTCTCTAATGGGGGAGTGGAGGGTACAGTGGGTTCATAATTGGCCTTTCCCCCAAGGTCACTGGTGATGGAGTGGCGGTACAGTGGATTAACAATTGCTCTTTCCCCTCTCTCTGGTGGGGGAGTGGGGGTACAGAGGGTTAACAATTGCCCTTTCCTCTCTCTCGTGGGGGAGTGCGGGTCTAGTGGGTTAACAATTGCCCTTTCCCCTCTCTCTAGTGGGGGAGTGTGGATCTAGTGGGTTAACAATTGCCCTTTCCCCTCTCCCTGGTGGGGGAGTGCGGGTCTAGTGGGTTAACAATTGCCCTTTCCCCTCTCTCTGGTGGGGGAGTGGGGGTCTAGTGGGTTAACAATTGCCCTTTCCCCTCTCTCTGGTGGGGAGTGGGGGTACAGGGTGTTAACAATTGCCCTTTCCCCTCTCTCTGGTGGGGGAGTGGGGGTCTAGTGGGTTAACAATTGCCCTTTCCCCTCTCTCTGGTGGGGAGTGCGGGTACAGTGAGTTAACAATTGCCCTTTCCCCTCTCTCTGGTGGGGGATTGGGAGGTATAGTGGGTTAACAATTGCCCTTTCCCCTCTCTCTGGTGGGGGAGTGGGGGTCTAGTGGGTTAACAATTGCCCTTCCCCCTCTCTCTGGTGGGGGAGTGGGGGTACAGTGGGTTAACAATTGCCCTTTCCCCTCTCTCTGGTGGGGGAGTGGGAGGTACAGTGGGTTAACAATTGCCCTTTCCCCTCTCTCTGGTGGGTGAGGGCGGGTACAGTGGGTTAACAATTGCCCTTTCCCCTCTCTCTGGTGGGGGACTGGGGGTACAGTCGGTTAACAATTGCCCTTTCCCCTCTCTCTGGTGGGGGACTGGGGGTACAGTCGGTTAACAATTGCCCTTTCTTCTCTCTCTGGTGGGTGATTGTGGGGTACAGTGGGTTAACAGTTGCCCTTTCCCCTCTCTCTGGTGGGAGATTGTGGGGTACAGTGGGTTAACAATTGCCCTTTCTTCTCTCTCTGGTGGGTGATTGTGGGGTACAGTGGGTTAACAATTGCCCTTTCCCCTCTCTCTGCTGGGAGATTGTGGGGTACAGTGGGTTAACAGTTGCCCTTTCCCCTCTCTCTGGTGGGAGATTGTGGGGTACAGTGGGTTAACAATTGCCCTTTCCCCTCTCTCTGGTGGGAGATTGTTGGGTACAGAGGGTTAACAATTGCCCTTTCCCCTCTCTCTGGTGGAGGATTGCGAGGTACAGTGGGTAATCATTTGCTCCTTATCCTCTCTCTGGTGGGAGAGTCGGCGGTACGGTGGGTTAACAATTGCTCTTTCCCCTCTCTCTGGCGGGGAATTGCGAGATACAGTTCGTGTTCCTGTGTGGCCCTCTCTTCAGTGTTTGCGATGCTGCAACTTAAAACTGTCCCCAATTCTGAAGGAATGGACAACAGGAGAAACAGGGAAACCGAGATGTAAATGTGCAGCGTTGGTTTGTTGAAATGGGATTTTTCAGATTCCCCCAGCAGGAGGAAATTTGCTGAAGTCACTTTGAGGAAATCTGTAGTGAGAGAGCTTCACTCTGTCTCTAACAAAGCAAACGACATAGGTGTGAGGGGCGAGTTGACTAAGCTGGATTGGGAAACTACATTAAAAGGTATGACAGTGGACCAGCAATGGATTGCATTTAAAGAATTAATACATAATTTACAACAAATATACATTCCTTTGAGGCACAGAAACCCCACAGGAAAAGTGGTCCTACCATGGCAAACAAGAGAAGTTAAAGATGGCATTAGCTCAAAGGAAGAGGCTTATAATTCTGCCAAAAAGAGTAGTAAGACACGGGATTGGGAGGGTATGAGAGTTCAGCGAAAGTGGACCAAGAAATTGAAAAGGAAAGGGAAAATGGAATATAAGAGTACACTATGGGGAGAGACATAAAAACAGATTGTAAAGCTTCTATAGGTATGTTAAAGGGAAAATATTAGCGAAAGTAAATGTGGGTCCCTTACAGGCTGAGAACGGAGAAATTATAATCGGGAATAAGGAAATGGCAGAGAAATTAAACAAATACTTTTTGTCTGTCTTCACGGAAGAAGACGCAAAAAACTTCCTGGAAATAGTGGAGAATACGGAGCTAAAGATATTAGTATTGGTAAAAAGTAGTACTGGAGAAATTAATGGGACTGAAAGCCGATAAATCCCCTGGACCTGATAGCCTACATCCGCGGGTTTTGAAAGAATTTGCTATAGAGATAGTGGTTGTCATTATCCAAAATTCCATAGATTCCAGAACGGTTCCTGCGGATTGGAAGGTAGCAAATGTAAGACCGCTATTTAAGAAAGGAGGTAGAGGTAAAACGGGGAACCACAGACCAGTTAGCCCGACATCAGTAGGAGGGAAAATGCTAGAATCTATTAAGGACGTGCTAACAAGGCACTTAGAAAATAATAATAGGATTGGACAGAGTCAACACAGATTTATGAAAGAGAAATCGTGTTTGACAAATCTGTTAGAGTTTTCTGAGGTTGTAACTAACAGAATAGAGAAAGGGGAACCAGTGGATGTGTATATTTGGATTTTCAGAAGGCATTCGATAAGGTGACACACAACAGGTTATTAAACAAAATTATGGGTCATGGGATTGGACAGAGTGAACACGGATTTATGAAAGAGAAATCTTGTTTGACAAATCTGTTAGAGTTTTTTGAGTCTGCAACTAGCAGATTAGATAAGGGGGAACCAGTGGATGTGGTATATTTGGATTTTCAGAAGGCATTCGATAACGTGCCACATAACAGGTTATTAAACACAATCATGGGTCATGGGATTGGGGGTAATATACTAGCATTGATTGAGGATCGGTTAACCAACAGAAAACAGAGAGTAGGAATAAACGGGTCATTTTCAGGTTGGCAGGCTGTAACTACTGGGTTGCCTCAAGGATCAGTGCTTGGAACTTAGCTATTCACAATCTACATCAATGATTTGGATGAGGGGACCAAATGTAATATATCCAAGTTTGCTGATGATACAAAGCTGGGTGGGAATGTAAGTTGTGAGGAGGATGCAAGGAGGCTTCAAGGGGATATAGACAGGCTAAGTGAGTGGGCAAGAACATGGCAAATGGAATATAATGTGGAGAAATGTAAGGGTTATCCACTTTGGTAGGAAAAACAGAAAAGCAGAGTATTTTTTAAATGGAGAGAGTTTGGGAAATGTTGGTGTTCAAAGGGATCTGGGTGTCCTTGTACACGAATCACTGAAAGCTAATATTCATGTACAGCAAGCAATTAGTAAAGCAAATGGTATTTTGGATTTATTACAAGAGGATTTGAGTATAAGAGTAAAGACGTCTTACTCCAATTGTATCGTGCCCTGGTGAGACCACACCTGGGGTATTGTGTACAGTTTTGGTCTCCTTACATAAGGAAGGATATACTTACCATAGAGGGAGTGCAACGAAGTTTCACCAGACTAGTTCGTGGGATGGGGGATTGTCCGATGGGGACAGATTGAGTAGACTAGGCCTATATTCTCCAGAGTTTAGAAAAATGAGAGGTGATCTTATTGAAACATACAAAATTCTTACAGGTCTTGACAGGGTAGATGCAGGGAGGATGTTTCCCCTGGCTGGGGAGTCTAGAACCAGGGGTCAGTCTCAGAATAAGGGGTCGGCCATTTAGGACTGGGATGAGGAGAAATTTCTTCACTCAGAGGGTGGTGAATCTTTGGAATTCTCTACCCCAGAGGGCTGTGGAGGCTCAGTCGTTGAGTATATTCAAGACAGAGATCGATAGATTTTTGAATATTAAGGGAATCAAGGGATATGGGGAAAGTTCAGGAAAGTGGAGATGAGGTAGAAGATCAGCCATGATCTTATTGAATGGCGGAGCAGGCTCGAAGCTCCAAATGGCCTACTCCTGCTCCTATTTCTTATGTTCTTATGTTCTAACCCGTGATGAAATCTGAGCTGGGAGCGCTGGCGTTACAAGCCTTTGGCCCTAGATCCGCAAACACCCTACTTCAGATAAACAGCTCGCCCCTTGGCAAAAATGGGAAACAAAATTAATTGAGCGGCTGTGTGTTTAACTCACGATTAGAAGAAAAGGCTTTTATTGATTTTTATTTAAGAAATTAAATGTAATAGAGAGTTTCTCATTGATAAGAATTGACGGAGTCCATCAGTACAAAGGAAATGTTCACAAACATTGTTTACCGCTGGATTTATTGACCGTTCTGGTGATGATCTTCAAGGGGATCGTTTCATGTCCCACCACACAGGAGTAAGAAGCGCCGCTGGCCCACTCTTCTGCTGCAATGGATAACAGGCTGTAGATGAAGAAGGAACTGCTGCCGTTCTCCGCCAACACCTCGGTGTTCCTGTAGTTGCTGGAATTCACCGGCTTATCATTGACGGTCCACTTGACGAAGATCTCTCGAGGGTAGAAACCTCTCACTAAGCAGGTGAGGGCGACGGACCTCTGAGCGAAGACTTCTTCTGCCGAGGGCAGGAGGACAGACACGGACGGTTGCCGCGGATCTTTAGCTGCAGGGCAATTACAATAAAGTACAATAAACTGAAGAATTCCAGAGACAATGAAACCGCTGGTTAGATGTGAGAGAAATGGGCGTTATGCTGAGTTTTAAAGGATTCTCTTTTTCCCCTCTGGGCCCTGTCCGGTTTCCAGCCCGCAGCTGAGGGGTATGCAATCCTTCTCTCTGAGAGCTTGAAGAGTTAAATTTACATCACAGAAACAGGCCATTAGGCCCAACAGCTCTGTGCCGGTGTTTATGCTCCACAGGAGACTCTACCCACCTTACTTCATCTAACCCCAGTAGCATATCCTTCTATTCCTTTTTCTCTCATGGACTTATCTCGCTTCCCCTTAAGTGCATACTCTCGGATCCCAGAGTATTTAATTAGTGGAATTACCAATCTGAATTATCAGAGTAGTCCATTAAAGCTCTTAATAGAACGAATTGGCACAAGCACAGCAAATAGCCACAACGTCTCACTTATTGCTACAATCTCACCGCTCACCTGTTTCCTTGTGGATGGAAGCTCTTACATCAGTCGGCATATGCTGATGGCTCACCACGCAGGTGAACTTATCCCCACTCAGCCAGGCTTGTGTCGAGATGTTTAACTTGCTGATCACGCTGTTGGGATCCTCTCCGGGTTTAACCGCAATCTCTGATATCAGCATCTCCTTTCCTCGGGTCCAGGACACCGTGACTCCATAAGGAGCATCAGGCACGACGCAGGTTAAGGTCACCGTCGCCTCCAGTAAGACCTGTTCTAGTGACGGTTGCCGAAGAGTAATCACTGGATCGCTGCTGGAGGAACGATCTGTGAAACAGAAATGAAAGTCAAGCAAATCTTCATCTTCAGAATCAGGACGCCAGTGATCAGCCATTAATGTCACAAGGAGAATACATCTCCTTTGAGATATCAACATCTCGCTGTTGCTTAAACACCATCGTTATTTGAAGGATAAGGAATTGGCAACGATTCCGGGAGACACTTTAACATTTCCTGTGTATTTGCTCCCAGAGCCTCCTGTAATGGGCTGTGAAGCAAATAACCAGCGTAACAAAATGTATAAATTCGGGCACAATTGTGTTACGCACTGAATACCGCTATTCCCCAAATCCCTTGCTCACTTACGCCCGTCTATAGATCCTTGAGCTCGAACACATCTCCGCTCATTATAATGCCGCCGCCCCCAGGGTCAAAAACTCGACACGGAAATTACACTGGTTCAAAACGAGCTTCAAACAAAATCCAGGATTTTAGATGCAACAGGAAAAAAGTTAATTTTCTGGTGTCTTGTTGCGATTTTTGTGGCGATTAAAATGTGAAGGAACCAGTTGCATCCTCCGTCAGAGGAGAGGTGATAGGTCGGGAGAATGGAGCTCCAAGGGGTCTTTTGTGGTGGGGAATAGTTTGTAATTCCGGCGTGAGGTAGTTTGTTAATTTCTGTCAGTAGTGAACGATTATCATGTCTGGTCAGAGAGTCAGAATGAAATATTGGCCCAAACATTAGTGGCCAAGAAATTAATGACGGAGCCTTCGTGCGGGGGTAAGGCTTCCCCGCGTAATCTCACTGCGTGCCTGCCTTTTCATTCCGAGCTCGCACGAACTTGATTTTCTAGACAGCAGCTGTGCAGTGCTTCCGTATCCCACAGGCGCAGTTAATTCGTGCGAGCTGTGGGATCACGTGATTCAGTTACAGCCAATGGCAGCACACCATCTTTCATTCATAGTTTTCAGTGAAAGCTATGAATCTATACCCCCCAAAAGAACAGCTAAACCTCAATTAAATTTTAAAAAAAAACATCACATTAATAAAATAAGTATAGTTAAATAAATTAACCACTTTAAACAAAAAATTAAATTTTTGAAAAAATTTAAAATCTTTTAAAAAGTTATAAAAATAAACTTACCTTTCTTTAAAGTCTCTAAAAAAGATATACCTGTTGAAAAAAATTCAAAATAATACTTAATTAACTACTTACCTTGTTAAAAGAGGGTCTTATACCTCCTTTCTTTGTGTGCAAAATCTTCCATGCTTACCTGCGCGTTCAAAGCACTAAGTGCACTGCGTGCGCGCAGCCTGTAGCGCACACGCGGTTCACCTAGGAACCGCCCCCTTTTGAGTTCACCAAGTGCCGGTTTTCAGCGCATGCGCAGTGCATGCAGAAAACCGGCAATTGGAGACAGAATACGCGAGAGTACAAAGTGCATACTCTCGCGTAGCAAGACTAATATTTGGACCAGTGTCTCTACGCGAGAGTACGCACTGTGTACTCTCGCGTATTCTGTCTGCAATTACCGGTTTTCTGCATGCACTGCGCATGCGCTGAAAACTGGCACTTGGTGATTTCAAAAGGGGTCGGTTCCTAAGTGAACCGCGTGCGCGCTACAGGCTGCGCGCACGCAGTGCACTTAGTGCGTTGAACGCGCAGGTAAGCATGGAAGATTTTGCACATAAAGAAAGGAAGCGTAAGACCCTCTTTTAACAAGGTAAGTAGTTAATTAAGTATTATTTTGAATTTTTTTCAACAGGTATATCTTTTTTAGAGACTTTAAAGAAAGGTAAGTTTATTTTTATAACTTTTTAAAAGATTTTAAATTTTTTCAAAAGTTTAATTTTTTGTTTAAAGTGGTTAATTTATTTAACTATACTTATTTTATTAATGTGATGGTTTTTTTTAAAATTTAGTTGAGGTTTAGCTGTTCTTTTGAGGGGGTATAGATTCATAGCTTTCACAGCAGTTGCTGTGAAAACTATGAATGAAAGATGGTGTGCTGCCATTGGCTCTAACTGAATCACGTGATCCCACAGCTCGCACGAATTAACTGCGCCTCTGGGATACGGAAGCACTGCACAGCTGCTGTCTAGAAAATCAAGTTCGTGCGAGCTCGGAATGAAAAGGCAGGCGCGCAGTGAGATATTGCGGGGAAGCCTTACCCCCGCACGAATGCTCCGTCATTAATTTCTGGGCCATTACCGCAGCAATAGTCACACAGGAACAGGAGGAGGTCATTCAGCCCATCCAGCCTGTTCCGACATTCAATGAGATCATGGCTGATCTGCACCTCAACACCATCTACCCGCCTTGTTTCTGTAACCCTTGATACTCTTGCCTAACAAGTCTATCAATCTCAGTTTTGATGTTTCAATTGACGCGCATCCTCAACAGCTTTTTGGGAAAGAGAGATTTCCACAGCCCTTTGCACGAAGAAGTGGTTCCTGACATCACCCCTGAACGGCCTAGCTCTAACTTTAAGGTTATGCCCCCTTGTGCTGGACTCCCCTGACAGAGGAAATACCTTAACTCTATCTACCTACTAATTACAAAAAATATCTTAATTAGTTCACCGCTTAATCTTCTCTACTCAATGGAATACAAGCCTCTTCAGTACAACCTGTCCTCATAATTTAAACCTTTTAGCCCCATATCATTCTGGGTAAAGCTGCGCTGCACCCCCTCCAAGGACAGTATATCCTGCCTGATGTGCAGAGCCCAGAATTGAACGCAGTTCTCTAAATAGGGTAGATGCTCTTTCTAGCAGTGTGTTCCTGGACAGTTACCAGTAAAGGTTTCCAGACACCTACTGCCGCTCGGAATA
The DNA here is from genome assembly GCA_030390025.1 of Squalus acanthias. Taxonomy (NCBI): domain Eukaryota; kingdom Metazoa; phylum Chordata; class Chondrichthyes; order Squaliformes; family Squalidae; genus Squalus; species Squalus acanthias. The sequence continues at coordinate 781,816 of JASTWF010000187.1, read as the reverse complement.
TGTTCAGCCAACTCAGGGTAAACCTGAGCCCAAGTACATCTCACTCACTCTTTGACAGCAGAGCAGAGGGAAACCTTCTTTGGCGAGGTTATTAAATCCTGAACCGTGAGGAATCCTAATTCAGAAGATGGTGGGTTCAAGTCCCACTCCAGAGACTTGAACATAGAATGGAAGCTGACGTTCCCAATGCAGTACTGAAGGCGCGCTGCACTGTCTTTCGGGTGAGGTGTTAAACCGAGGATCCGTCTGCCCTCTCAAGTGGGCATCAGAGATCCCATGGCACCATTTGAAAGAAGAGCAGGGGAGTTCACCCGGTGCTGTGGCAAATATTTATCAAACAACAAATATCACTAAATAAAAAAAATTCTGGTCATTATCACATTGCTGTTTGTGGGAGCTTGCTGCGCACAAATTTTCTGCCGCATTTTGCACATTACTAAAGTGGCCACATTTCATACGTAATTCATTGGCTGTCAAGCGCTTTGTGACAGTCTGAGCTCGCCAAAGGCGCTGTATAAATGCATTTCTTTCTTTTCTTTTACATCGGAAGGAAACACAAACTGCATGATTGTACATTAGAAATAGAGCTAACTCAGGATAAAGGTGAGACCAAGGACACCTCACTCACTGTCTGACATTACAGCTGAGGGAATCCTTCTTTGGCGAAGTGATGGAATTCTGAACCGTGAGGAAGCCTGAGTTAGCACTTACATCGGAAGGAAACACCAAAATGATTGATTGTAAATTAGAAATTGTTCTGTGCTTTGGACTAATAAAATCCTGACTCAGATCGGCACTCGAAATGGTCTGTAACTCCCCGAGTCTGTGTCTCTTACCCTGAGATCTGGTGATGTTTTTGATTTCGGTAACCCCTTCATGAGTGACCTGGCAGGTGTAGACCGAGCCGGTGAACCATTCCCCGGCGGGCACTGTCAGCAGACTGGTCGCCGAGAAGGTCCCGTTCACTTCACAGACGGGAGAGGTGACGAAGCCCGAATGCATGAGTCGTCCATTCTTCAGCCAATTCACGGTTAGTGACTTTGGACGGAAATCCATGATTGAACACACGACGGTTGCATGTCTGCTGCTGGTGATTTGGTCCCTGGAACTCACCGTGAGGATAACAGTTGGACGGATGGGGTCCCGTTAGGACCTTAAAAGAAGACATGTTAATGACATTCCTTGCAAAATAAATGATTAAGAAATGCATAGTGTCCTTATATTTTAAGAGGTCCTTTAATGTCAGGCTCACATTAACCTGGCATTTCAAGAGACTTGTGCACAGTACTCTAAGTGTGATACGGAGACAAGGACTCTGCACAATATTCTAAGTGTGATTTGGACACCAGGGGTCTGCACAGTATTCTAAGTGTGAAATGGAGACCAGGACACTGCACAGTATTCTAAGTGTGATATGGACCAGGACTCTGCACAGTATTCTAAGTGTGATATGGAGACCAGGAACCTGCACAGTATTCTAAGTGTGATATGGAGACCAGGACTCTGCACAGTATTCTAAGTGTGATATGGACCAGGACTCTGCACAGTATTCTAAGTGTGATATGGAGACCAGGACTCTGCACAGTATTCTAGTGTGATATGGAGACCAGGACACTGCACAGTATTCTAAGTGTGTTATGGAGACCAGGACTCTGCACATTATTCTAAGTGTGATATGGAGACCAGCACTCTGCACAGTATTCTAAGTGTGATATGGAGACCAGGACACTGCACAGTATTCTAAGTGTGATATGGATACCAGGACTCTGCACATTATTCTAAGTGTGATATGGAGACCAGGAACCTGCACAGTATTCTAAGTGTTATATGGAGACCAGGACTCTGCACAGTATTCTAAGTGTGATATGGAGACCAGGACTCTGCACAGTATTCTAAGTGTGATATGGAGACCAGGAACCTGCACAGTATTCTAATTGTGATATGGAGACCAGGACTCTGCACAGTATTCTAAGTGTGATATGGAGACCAGGATACTGCACAGTATTCTAAGTGTGATATGGAGACCAGGAACCTGCACAGTATTTTAAGTATGATATGGAGGCCAGGACTCTGCACTGTACTCTAAGTCTGACATGGAGACTAGGACTGAGCACAGTACACTAAGTGTGATACGGAGATCAGGACTGTGCACAGTATTCCAGGTGTGATATGGAGACCAGAATTGTGCACAGTACAGTAAATGTGATATGGAGATAGGAATGTGCACTGTAATCTAAGTGTGATATGGAGACCAGGACTGTACACAGTACACCAAATGTGATATGGTGACAAGGACTGAGCACAATATTCTAAGTGTGACCTGGAGCCCAGAACTGTTCACAATACTCTAAGTCTGGACTAACCAATTTTCTGTACAAGTTGAACATAATATCCCTGCTTCTCACAGTTTTCCCCTGTATCCCACAACACAGACCTGGCATTGTGATGCTCCAGTCCGCCCCACTTTGTCGAACCACGCAGTAGATTGTGCTGCTCCCCACCTCTGACTCGTTGATGGTTAACTGGCTGCTCAGGGTGTAGGTTCCCATCTTGTTGAGCACTGCCGGATAAGTCTTCAATCCAGTGGTGAGCGGCTCTTTATCTTTCTTCCAGGAAAGGCTGGTGATTTCGGGGAAGTAGTCCATCGCCAAACAGCCGAAGGTGATGGAGCCGTCAGTGTTGGGTTGTTGACAGCAGGAGTGCAGGGCGTAGAGGGTGGAAGGAGACAGTGTCGCTGGGAAAGAATGGCCAATTGAACAAGTTAGAATCTGTAATCCGTGCTCATCAAACAACCAAACAACCCGAAATTTGACTCCAGGATAATCTCATTCCATCATTTTCCGATCAAAATCTACATCGGCATTTGAGCTTCTGTCAGTTCCATCGTACGCACCTGTCGATCCCCTGGTCAGGAACACCCCTCTCTGTCCCCGAGCTCTATCACATTAAAGGAATAAGAACCTTTTCACCTCACCTCAGTAAGGTATCTTTCATTGGATCTTACAATAGAATAACAGAGGCGTTTTCCTGATATTTTGGCCAGCATTTATTTCTCAATCAACGCCACTTCTGGTCATTTATTTCATTGCATTTTTTGGGAAATTTGCCCTGTGCCAATTGACTGCTGCTTTTCCCTACAAAACAACAGTGACTACACTTCAAATGTAACATCGTAATCCGTGCTTATAAAATTAGCAAAACATAAGTTCAAAGCGGACTACCATAAAATTGAACAGGGAACTTTCCCACTGCCTAGTTTCTAAGATTCAAGCTGTAGCTGAATCGGGGTTGATTCGAATCTATCTCTTTCATTATCAGTATTTGAGGAAGAGCGATGCACTTCAACGCATTGTGATTTGTGCTCTGTCTCATTCTATTGAATGGATGTCTCCTGAGTTTCCTCCTCTCTCCCGCTCAATTAATAATCCGAATAAAATATGACTCCAAAATGCGGTTAATTGGAAGTGTCACTTTAAATGGCCCATTTCTTTCACCAAAGTACCTTCCGACTTCCCACCAATGAGAAAAGGAGCTGCTTTCTGGGTCGTTACAGGCACCTCTTGTTGCTGATTGTATCGAATATAATCTAAACATGGGGACAGGTTTCTTCTATAAATATCTAATATTGGCAATCCTTAAACATGATAAATCTATAGGAGGCAGAGAGTAGCGGTGAGCGGATGTTTTACAAACTGTAGAAAATGATGCATTGAGGTCTGCCATGGATCGGTATGAGGACCATTGTTGTTCTTGTTATATAAAAATGACCTGGACTTGGGTATAGGGAGTACAATTTCGAAGTTCGCAGATGATTCAAAAATTGGCAAAGTAGCAAATCGTCAGATAGAGGGTAAAGCTCCCTCTACACTGTCCCATCAAACACTCCCAGGGCAGGTACAGCATGGGTTAGATACAGAGTAAAGCTCCCTCAACACTGTCCCAGCAAACACTCCCAGGGCAGGTACAGCACGGGTTAGATACAGAGTATAGCTCCCTCTACACTGCCCCATCAAACACTCCCAGGGCAGGTACAGCATGGGTTAGATACAGAGTAAAGCTCCCTCTACACTGCCCCATCAAACACTCCCAGGGCAGGTACAGCATGGGTTAGATACAGAGTAAAGCATTACAATGTCTATTTAAAAAGTCAAAATAACTTCCAGTCTCCCATCAGATCAGAACAGGCACTGCTTGCTGCAGCGTTACAGTCACTTCCTGAAACTGATTGTTCTGAATGTGAGCTCAGGATCAGGCCAATCTCATTCAATCATTATCTGATACTCAAAATATTTAAATGTTTAAATTCATTATAAATGGGGCAGATTTTTTTGAAAGCCGATTAAACTCAATTAATGCGCGGTTGTTTCACTGAAGAAATGGGTCTATCTTTATATATCTGGCTCGAGCACTCGCGTCTGATTAGTTATATGCCAAAAATGAGAAGTCGCACAACACCAGGTTATAGTCCAACAGATTTATTTAAAATTACAAGCTTTCGGAGCTATCCTGCCCCTTCTTCAGGTAAAGTTACACTGAGTGAATCTACAAAAGTTCATAGAATATAAACACAGATACTACAGAGATACAATCTTTCCTTACATCAAAGACACACCAAGAGCACAGCCAAGACAATGAGATGTGTTCCAGGGGGTCCAACGTGTCAAATCCTGCTGACTGCAGCAGATCTCTCTCCATATCCCTTCCTCTCTCTCCGTCTTTTTAAGGGGTTTGTTTTTTGTGTTTGTTTTTTAGTGTTTGTTTTTTAAAATACTGGAAAGACAGACAACGATGTCAAGTCACGTTCTGTAGCGTGACATGAACCCGATATCCCTATTGAGGCCGTCCTCATGAGTGCGGAACTTGGCTATCAGTTTCTGCTCGATGATTTTGCGTTGTCGTGTATCTCGAAGGCCGCCTTGGAGAACGCTAACCCGCAGATCCGAGGCTGAATGCCCTTGACTGCTGAAGTGTTCCCCGACTGGGAGGCAACTATCCTGCCTCCCATTCGGGGAACACTTCAGCAGTCAAGGGCATTCAGCCTCGGATCTGCGGGTTAGCGTTCTCCAAGGCGGCCTTCGAGACACACGACAACGCAAAATCATCGAGCAGAAACTGATAGCCAAGTTGCGCACTCATGAGGACGGCCTCAATAGGGATATCGGGTTCATGTCACGCTACAGAACGTGACTTGACATCGTTGTCTGTCTTTCCAGTTTTTTAAAAAACAAACACAAAAAAATAAACACAAAAAACAAACCCCTAAAAAGACGGAGAGAGGAAGGGTTATGGAGAGAGATCTGCTGCAGTCAGCAGGATTTGACACGTTGGACCCCCTGGGACACATCTCATTGTCTTGGCTGTGCTCTTGGTGTTTCTTTGATATAAGGAAAGATTGTATCTCTGTAGTATCTGTGTTTATATTCTATGAACTTTTGTAGATTCATTCAGTGTAACTTTACCTGAAGAAGGGGCAGGATAGCTCCGAAAGCTTGTAATTTTAAATAAATCTGTTGGACTATAACCTGGTGTTGTGCGACTTCTCATTTTTGTCCACCCCAGTCCAACGCCGGCATCTCTGCATCATGATAGTTATATGCCGATTAAGGTTCCTTCAATACTGTTGCAACAAATACTCTCAGGTCAGATACAGGAAAGATACGATTGGGCAAAGCAAAGGGAGATTTACTCTGTCATGCGGTGTAAATCAATGCGGTTGAATTGAAATTAAATATCCCACTACACTGCCCTGCCAGACACTTCGGGTCAAGTATAACAAGGATTAGATTCCGAGTAAAGTTCCCTCTACACTGCCCTGTCAGACACTCCGGGTCAAGTATAACAAGGTTTAGATTCCCAGTAAAGTTCCCTCTACACTGCCCTGTCAAGCACTCCGGGTCAAGTATAACAAGGATTAGATTCCGAGCAAAGTTCTTTCTACACTGCCCTGTCAGACACTCCGGGTCAAGTATAGCAATGTTTAGATTCCGAGTAAATTTCTTTCTGCACTGCCCTGTCAGACACTCCGGGTCAAGTACATCAAGTTTTTGATTCCGAGTAAAGTTCTTTCTACACTGCCCTGTCAGACAGTCCGGGTCAAGTATATCAAGTTTTTGATTCCGAGTAAAGTTCTTTCTACACTGCTCTGTCAGACAGTCCGGGTCAAGTAGAGCAAGGATTGGATTCCAAGTAAAGTTCCCTCTACACTGCCCTGTCAGACACTTCGGGTCAAGTATAGCAAGGTTTAGATTCCGAGTAAAGTTCCCTCTACACTGCCCTGTCAGAAATTCGGGTCAAGTATAGCAAGGTTTAGATTCCGAGAGAATTCCCTTTACATTGCCCTGTCAGACACTCCGGGTCAAGTATAGCAAGGTTTAGAATCCCAGTAAAGTTCCCTCTACACTGCCCTGTCAAACACTCCAGGTCAAGTATAGCAAGGTTTAGCTTCATGGTAAACTTCCCTCTACACTGCCCTGTCAGACACTCCGGGTCAAGAATAGGAATGTTTAGATTCCAAGTAAAGTTCCCACTACACTGCCCTTTCAGACACTCCGGGTCAAGTACAGCAATGTTTATATTCCGAGTAAAGTTTCCTTTACACTGTCCTTACAGACACTCCGGGTCAATATAGCAAGGTTTAGATTCCGAGTAATGTCCTCTCTAAACTGCCCTGTAAGACACTCCGGGTCAAGTATAGCGAGGTTCAGATTCCGAGTAAACGTCCCTCTACACTGCCCTGTCAGACACTCCGGGTCAAGTATAGCAATGTTTAGATTCCGAGTAAAGTTCCCTCTGCACTGCCCTATCAGACACTCCGCGTCAAGTATAGCAATGTTTAGATTCCCAGTAACGTTCCCTCTACACTGCCCTGGCAGACACTCCGGATCAAGTATAGCAAGGTTTAGATTCCGAGTAAAGTTTCCTGTAAACTGTCCTTACAGACACTCCGGGTCAATATAGCAAGGTTTAGATTCCCAGTAAAGTTCCCTCTACACTGCCCTGTCAGACACTCCGCGTCAAGTATTGCAAGGTTTAGATTCCGAGTAAAATTCCTTCTACACTACCCTGTCAGACACTCCGAGTCATGTGTATCAAGGTTTAGATTCCGGGTAAAGCACAGCATGGGTTATAAACTGATTAAAGCTCCTTCCATAGTCTCCCTGCAGTGTTTCTGAACTGGTCCATCTGAATGTCACAAACTGGGTCATTGATCTCATTCCTGAGACGCCTCCTCAACCTCAATGTCAACTGTTCAAGTTTCCCACAAACACAAGTTCCTTAAATAACTGAGACAAATTACACTCCCTGAAACACAGGTGAACGAACCAGAAGTCTTACAACCAGTCAGGAGGACTCCTGATTCTCACACTGTGAGCAGGCGCACAGAAACAGAACAGACACAAACGGTGCAACAATGGTGCTCACGGCAGATAGATCTGTTCAATCTGTTAATTTCAATCAAGCTGTTTGATTTTCAATTTATTTCTTGTCAATTTCCGACCACCTCAACTCTGCACGTTCTTTGAAATTAAACTGGTATTAATGTGAAAAACTGTTCATCATCCAACAATTTCTCCCTCTCTGTCGACAATCTTGCAAACCGTGTAAGATTTAAGTTTCCTGAAAACAGGTCTCTGGAAATAATTCACATTCCAGTGTAATTGGCTGCCCGGAACACGGGGCTGAGCGGCAGAGTAAGAATTTAACAAACCAGGAGACAGTTACATTGAAAAACGATTACCCACTGATGTGGTAAAATATTATAATTAAATATAACCTTTAAAATCATCGAGGGAAAGACGAAGTTAATCCATTAAAATCTGCGGCTACACGTTATCGAGCCGAGCAAAGCTGAGAAAGAAATGTATTGTTTCCTAGATTAATTTCAGATTTCATTAAAAATTCTCTCCAACCCTTGAGATTTTGCAGTAACTGTAATCCTGGCCAGTATACAACGCAATTCTGAGTGGTCATTTATGTTGAATGAATTAGCACTGATGTTATATTCCAAGTTAATCCTCATGTTAGCTGATGTTACACTGTATCATTGAAAATATTCTGTGAGCCTGTCTGGCCCTTCCTCCTCAGAACCACCCGCACCTGGAACTGGTGTAATTAAATTAATCTGCTTGAATTTCAGTGTGTTATTTGTCATCTCCAGCCTTATTAATAACATTAATTACTAGAAATTTTTAACCTGTTTCTGACTGGTAACTTGTGATATATTAAGTTTTTATTTAAATTGTCACGATAAAACGTCAATATTAAAATATTAATCATCATATTAATACTTAAATACAATCAGACAAATATATTATTTTTACTTAAATCGAAACACATTTGAATAATTAAAAATGATCACGAACTTCTAATACTGTCCAGTTCGCTACCTACACCTTTTAAAACTCATCATGTATCTTAACTTTCTGATATAGCATAATCTCCGTGTATTCTCAGCGTGTAGTTCACATTATGGACTTAGGAGTGGATTGTTTTAAATATTTCAATATCCGGCTGGGGTCAAATCTGACTAACTACCGATGGGCTGTAACACCGCCTGTTTACTAAAGCTGGACTCTCGAGTTGAAATATTCTCCTCAATCGTAACCCGAAAAAATATGTTTATTAAGTAAAAATCACCCGGGCAGTTTGCAGTTAGTAACAGAGCCTATGCTATTTAATAACACAGATAATCTGTTATATTTTACTCCTGTAATTCACAGAATGCCCGTAAATTCATTTTTAAATATAGTCTGCTATTTATTGAAAATAATTTCCAGTATGATCTGTGTAAAACTGGACGAGAATAATTCATTCAGACCATCTGCTGCACTGAAACTTAATGAGCAAATGGAGGAGAGACATTGTTCATCAATTTAATATTAATAAGAATGAAACATAACTCTCAGATATAATCTACCCTTTGTCTATCGTTCTATCCCGTATAGAGCAGAATAAAAATTGCAGAAAGGTTAATCAGTTTAACAACCGTTAGGTGTTTAAAGTAACCCAGGCACACAGCCTCCTCAGCAGATAAACACCAAATCAAATCAATCAGGGGCTCAATCCCTCAACAACATTTTCAGTGGAGAAACAGTTTAAATCTATGATCCCTTTGCAGCAGAATCAAATGAAACGTTGCAAAACATGTCAATACATAATCCACCGAACCCAAGTTTCAGTGAATGAAATAATTATTAAATTAAACAGAAATATAAAATTAAAACACAAAGACAACAGTTAGTGAATGAGTGCATGTTTCTTACCTGCAGCCACCGTCACCATGGTCCCTTCTCCCCAGTGGCCCATGACCCTGTGCCGCATAGTTTCTCTTGCACAGTAATAGATGGCGGTGTCTTCGGTCCTCAGGGTCTTCATGTTCAACGCGAAGATTCTGTCTGAAATGTATTTGGATGCAGTAAATCGGCTCAAAATCGCTGGGGCATAGACGTTGTTCGATGTACTGCGATAGCTAACCAGCCACTCCAGCCCCTGTTCGGGAACCTATCGGACCCAATGCATGTAGTATCTGTCAAGATCGAACCCGCTGGTTTTACAGGTCAGTCTCAGGGAGCCTCCGGGATGCCCGGTCTCTGCCTTTGGCTGAGTCAACACGACATCTGACTGGATACCTGTAAAAAAAAATCAAAAACCCCGAGGATTAACCCTGGTGAAATGATTCCTGACTCTGTAACATTCCAGAGAGAGACTAACACTGAGACAGTAACAGTGAGAGACCAGGACAATAAAAACTACTCACCAGATAAGAAAGCCAGCAACAGACCGAGAGAAATCGCCGACCTCATCCTTCTGGCAATGTGTGGTAAATTGTTCTGGCAAGAACTCACTGAGCAAACCCGCTCCCGGACTGTTGTAGTGCGGTCCCAGTGACCGGCAGTTAAATACCCGGCAGATGGGGGCGATGTTACAGGCGCCGCCTATTGATTCCCTGATAGAGGCGGCTACTGGAGCCACGTCACACCCTCCACATCACCAACAGAAGGGACTCATATCAGGACTGTAAATTAATCCCTTAATTTCCTCACTATTTACAGGAGGAGTGAATCTGTAAGATTGAATTACATTATCAAGGTCAAAGAGAATGCCAGTGTGTGTTACTCCATCTCCCGGTACCTATTCCTTCACTCTGCACCAATAAAGTATCCCTTGTAATATGAATTGCTTTAGGTCTATGTAACTGAATGCGGGAGATGGGTAATGTGATTGCATTTACAATGTGGATGACTATAGCTGCACGATTTGGGTCTGGAGATGAGTGCAAACACCTCACATTATACAAGTTTCTCAAATTGCATTGCATAGTCTGTGACCCTAAGGCAGTTATTTATAAAATTAGCTGCAGAAGAAGTCCGCTTGGCTGATAATTAAGGAGTGAGTTGACAGAGATACATAAGAATGTGAGGCCCGCCCGCTTCAGATCAGCTTTTTAAGAGAGAAGCTGGTGAATGAGAACCGACAATGCGATCAGCAAATCCCGGCATCCAAATCATTGCAGCGAACATCAATAACGACCGACTGTGTGACCTACACTGGTATCAGGGATACAGTTTATCAGGACACAGTGTATCAGGGACACAGTATATCAGGACACAGGGTATCAGGGACACAGTGTATCAGGACACAATGTATCAAGACACAGTGGATCAGGACACAGTGTATCAGGGACACAGTATATCAGGACACAGTGTATCAGGGACAAAGTCTATCAGGGACAAAGTGTATCAGGGACAAAGTGTATCAGGACACTGTATATCAGGGACACAGTGTATCAGGGAAACAGTGTATCAGGGACACAGTATATCAGGGACACAGTATATCAGGGACACAATATATCAGGGACACAGTATAACAGGGACACAGTATATCAGGGACACAGTATATCAGGACACAGTGTATCAGGGACACAGTGTATCAGGACACAGTATATCAGGACACAGTGTACCAGGGACATAGTATATCAGCCCACAGTGTATCAGGGAAACAGTGTATCAGGACACAGTATATCAGGACACAGTGTACCAGGGACATAGTATATCAGGCCACAGTGTATCAGGAACACAGTATATCAGGACACAGTGTATCAGGACACAGTGTATCAGCGACACAGTGTATCAGGAGAGAGTGTATCAGGGACACACTATATCAGGACACAGTGTATCAGGACACAGTCCTTCTAACACAGTATATCAGGACACAGTGTAACAGGACACAGTATATCAGGACACAGTGTATCAGGACACAGTGAATCAGGGACGCGGTATATCAGTACACAGTGTATCAGGAACACAGTATATCAGGACACAGTGTATCAGGACACAGTATATCAGGACACAGTCTATCAGGACACAGTATATCAGGACACAGTATATCAGGACACAATGTATCAGGACACGGTATATCAGTACACAGTGTATCAGGAACACAGTATGTCAGGACACAGTGTATCAGGACACAGTATATCAGGACACAGTGTATCAGGGACACAGTGTATCAGGACAAAGTGTATCAGGACACAGTGTACCAGGACACAGTGTACCAGCGACACAGTATATAAGGACACAGTGTATCAGGAACACAGTGTAGCAGGACACAGTATATCAGGACACAGTGTATCAGGGACACACTATATCAGGACCCAGTGTATCAGGACAAAGTGTATCAGGACACAGTGTATCAGGACACAGTGTATCAGGGACACAGTATATCAGAACACAGTGTATCAGGAACACAGTGTATCAGGACACAGTATATCAGGACACAGTATATCAGGACACAGTGTATCAGGACACAGTGTATCAGGGCACAGTAAATCAGGACACAGTGTATCAGGACACAGTATATCAGGACACAGTGTATCAGGACACAGTATATCACGACACAGTATATCTGGACACAGTGTATCAGGCCACAGTGTATCAGGACACAGTATATCAGGACACAGTGTATCAGGGACACGGTATATCAGGACACAGTTTATCAGGACACAGTGAATCAGGGACACGGTATATCAGTACACAGTATATCAGTACACAGTTTATCAGGAACACAGTATATCAGGACACAGTGTATCAGGACACAGTATATCAGGACACAGTGTATCAGGGACACAGTGTATCAGGACACAGTGTATCAGGACACAGTGTATCAGGACACAGTGTACCAGGGACACAGTTTATCAGGACACAATGTATCAGGACACAGTGTATCAGGAACACAGTGTATCAGGACACAGTATATCAGGACACAGTGTATCAGGACACAGTATATCAGGACACAGTGTATCAGGAACACAATGTATCAGGACACAGTATATCAGGACACAGTGTATCAGGGAAACACTATATCAGGACACAGTTTATCAGGACACAGTTTATCAGGACACAGTATATCAGGGACACAGTGTATCAGGGCACAGTGTATCAGGGCACAGTGTATCAGGACACAGTATATCAGGAAACAGTGTATCAGGATACAGTTTATCAGGACACAGTGTATCAGGACACAGTTTATCAGGACACAGTGTATCAGGAACACAGTGTATCAGGATACAGTATATCAGGACACAGTATATCAGGACACATTGTATCAGGACACAGTCAATCAGGACACAGTGTATCAGGGAAACACTATATCAGGACACAGTTTATCAGGACACAGTTTATCAGGACACAGTGTACCAGGACACAGTGTACCAGCGACACAGCATATCAGGACACAGTGTATCAGGAACACAGTGTATCAGGATACAGTATATCAGGACACAGTGTATCAGGGACACACTATATCAGGACCCAGTGTATCAGGACACAGTGTATCAGGACACAGTGTATCAGGACACAGTGTATCAGGGACACAGTATATCAGAACACAGTGTATCAGGAACACAGTGTATCAGGACACAGTATATCAGGACACAGTATATCAGGACACAGTGTATCAGGACACTGTGTATCAGGGACACAGTATATCAGGACACAGTATATCAGGACACAGTATATCAGGGACACAGTGTATCAGGACACAGTGTATCAGGGCACTGTATATCAGGACACAGTGTATCAGGACAGAGTATATCAGGACACAGTGTATCAGGACACAGTATATCAAGACACAGTATATCTGGATACAGTGTATCAGGACACAGTATATCAGGACACAGTATATCAGGACACAGTGTATCAGGGACACGGTATATCAGGACACAGTTTATCATGACACAGTGAATCAGGGACACGGTATATCAGTGCACAGTGTATCAGGACACAGTGTATCAGAACACAGTATATCAGGACACTGTGTATCAGGACACAGTATATCAGGGACACAGTGTATCTGGACATAGTATATCAGGCCACAGTGTATCAGGGACACAGTGTATCAGGACACAGTATATCAGGACACAGTTTACAAGGGACATAGTATAACAGGCCACAGTGTATCAGGAACACAGTATATCAGGACACAGTATATCAGGACACAGTGTATCAGCGACACAGTGTATCAGGAGAGAGTGTATCAGGGACACGCTATATCAGGACACAGTGTATCAGGACACAGTCCTTCCAACACAGTATATCAGGAAACAGTGTAACAGGACACAGTATATCAGGACACAGTGTATCAGGACACAGTGAATCAGGGACACGGTATATCAGTACACAGTGTATCCGGAACACAGTATATCAGGACACAGTGTATCAGGACACAGTATATCAGGGCACAGTGTATCAGGACACAATATATCAGGACACAGTATATCAGGACACATTGTATCAGGACACGGTATATCATTACACAGTGTATCAGGAACACAGTATATCAGGACAAAGTGTATCAGGACACATTATATCAGGACACAGTGTATCAGGGACACAGTGTATCAGGACACAGTGTATCAGGACACAGTGTACCAGGACACAGTGTACCAGCGACACAGTATATCAGGACACAGTTTATCAGGAACACGGTGTATCAGGACACAGTATATCAGGACACAGTGTATCAGGGACACACTATATCAGGACCCACTGTATCAGGACACAGTTTATCAGGACACAGTGTATCAGGACACAGTGTATCAGGGACACAGTATATCAGGACACAGTGTATCAGGGACACACTATATCAGGACCCACTATACCAGGACCCACTGTATCAGGACACAGTGTATCAGGACACAGTTTATCAGGAAACAGTGTATCAGGGACACGGTATATCAGTACACAGTATATCAGTACACAGTTTATCAGGAACACAGTATATCAGGACACAGTGTAACAGGACACAGTATATCAGGACACAGTGTATCAGGGACACAGTGTATCAGGACACAGTGTATCAGGACACAGTGTATCAGGACACCGTGTACCAGGGACACAGTTTATCAGGACACAATGTATCAGGACACAGTGTATCAGGAACACAGTGTATCAGGACACAGTATATCAGGACACAGTGTATCAGGACACAGTATATCAGGACACAGTGTATCAGGAACACAATGTATCAGGACACAGTATATCAGGACACAGTGTATCAGGGAAACACTATATCAGGACACAGTTTATCAGGACACAGTTTATCAGGACACAGCATATCAGGGACACAGTGTATCAGGGCACAGTGTATCAGGGCACAGTGTATCAGGACACAGTATATCAGGAAACAGTGTATCAGGATACAGTTTATCAGGACACAGTTTATCAGGACACAGTTTATCAGGACACAGTGTATCAGGAACACAGTGTATCAGGACACAGTATATCAGGACACAGTATATCAGGACACATTGTATCAGGACACAGTTAATCAGGACACAGTGTATCAGGGAAACACTATATCAGGACACAGTTTATCAGGACACAGTTTATCAGGACACAGTGTACCAGGACACAGTGTACCAGCGACACAGTATATCAGGACACAGTGCATCAGGAACACAGTGTATCAGGATACAGTATATCAGGACACAGTGTATCAGGGACACACTATATCAGGACCCAGTGTATCAGGACACAGTGTATCAGGACACAGTGTATCAGGACACAGTGTATCAGGGACACAGTATATCAGAACACAGTGTATCAGGAACACAGTGTATCAGGACACAGTATGTCAGGACACAGTATATCAGGACACAGTGTATCAGGACACTGTGTATCAGGGACACAGTATATCAGGACACAGTATATCAGGACACAGTATATCAGGGACACAGTGTATCAGGACACAGTGCATCAGGGCACTGTATATCAGTACACAGTGAATCAGGACACAGTATATCAGGACACAGTGTATCAGGACACAGTATATCAGGACACAGTATATCTGGATACAGTGTATCAGGACACAGTATATCAGGACACAGTATATCAGGACACAGTGTATCAGGGACACGGTATATCAGGACACAGTTTAACATGACACAGTGAATCAGGGACACGGTATATCAGTGCACAGTGTATCAGGACACAGTGTATCAGAACACAGTATATCAGGACACTGTGTATCAGGACACAGTATATCAGGGACACAGTGTATCTGGACATAGTATATCAGGCCACAGTGTATCAGGGACACAGTGTATCAGGACACAGTATATCAGGACACAGTGTACAAGGGACATAGTATATCAGGCCACAGTGTATCAGGAACACAGTATATCAGGACACAGTATATCAGGACACAGTGTATCAGCGACACAGTGTATCAGGAGAGAGTGTATCAGGGACAAGCTATATCAGGACACAGTGTATCAGGACACAGTCCTTCCAACACAGTATATCAGGACACAGTGTAACAGGACACAGTATATCAGGACACAGTGTATCAGGACAGAGTGAATCAGGGACACGGTATATCAGTACACAGTGTATCAGGAACACAGTATATCAGGACACAGTGTATCAGGACACAGTATATCAGGGCACAGTGTATCAGGACACAAAATATCAGGACACAGTATATCAGGACACATTGTATCAGGACACGGTATATCATTACACAGTGTATCAGGAACACAGTATATCAGGACAAAGTGTATCAGGACACATTATATCAGGACACAGTGTATCAGGGACACAGTGTATCAGGACACAGTGTATCAGGACACAGTGTACCAGGACACAGTGTACCAGCGACACAGTATATCAGGACACAGTTTATCAGGAACACGGTGTATCAGGACACAGTATATCAGGACACAGTGTATCAGGGACACACTATATCAGGACCCACTGTATCAGGACACAGTGTATCAGGACACAGTGTATCAGGACACAGTGTATCAGGGACACAGTATATCAGACACAGTGTATCAGGGACACACTATATCAGGACCCACTATACCAGGACCCACTGTATCAGGACACAGTGTATCAGGACACAGTGTATCAGGACACAGTGTATCAGGGACACAGTATATCAGGACACAGTATATCAGGACACAGTGTATCAGGATACAGTGTATCAGGGACACAGTATATCAGGACACAGTATATCAGGACACAGTATATCAGGGACACAGTGTATCAGGACACAGTGTATCAGGGCACAGTATATCAGGACACAGTGTATCAGGACACAGTATATCAGGACACAGTGTATCAGGACACAGTGTACCAGGGACATAGTATATCAGGCCACAGTGTATCAGGAACACAGTATATCAGGACACAGTATATCAGGACACAGTGTATCATCGACACAGTGTATCAGGAGAGAGTTTATCAGGGACACACTATATCAGGACACAGTGTATCAGGACACAGTGCTTCTAACACAGTATATCAGGACACAATGTAACAGGACACAGTATATCAGGACACAGTGTATCAGGACACAGTGAATCAGGGACACGGTATATCAGTACACAGTGTATCAGGAACACAGTATATCAGGACACAGTGTATCAGGGCACAATATATCAGGACACAGTGTATCAGGACAAAGTATATCAGGACACAGTATATCAGGACACAATGTATCACGACACGGTATATCAGTAAACAGTGTATCAGGAACACTGTATATCAGGACACAGTTTATCAGGACACAGTATATCAGGACACAGTGTATCAGGGACACAGTGTATCAGGACACAGTGTATCAGGACACAGTGTACCAGGACACAGTGTACCAGCGACACAGTATATCAGGACACAGTGTATCAGGAACACAGTGTATCAGGACACAGTATATCAGGACACAGTGTATCAGGGACACACTATATCAGGACCCAGTGTATCAGGACACAGTGTATCAGGACACAGTGTATCAGGACACAGTGTATCAGGGACACAGTATATCAGAACACAGTGTATCAGGAACACAGTGTATCAGGACACAGTATATCAGGACACAGTATATCAGGACACAGTGTATCAGGACACAGTGTATCAGGGACACAGTATATCAGGACACAGTATATCAGGACACAGTATATCAGGGACACAGTGTATCAGGACACAGTGTATCAGGGCACAGTATATCAGGACACAGTGTATCAGGACACAGTATATCAGGACACAGTGTATCAGGACACAGTATATCAGGACACAGTATATCTGGACACAGTGTATCAGGACACAGTATATCAGGGACACAGTATATCAGGACACAGTGTATCAGGACACAGTATATCAGGACACAGTGTATCAGGACAAGTATATCAGGACACAGTATATCAGGACACAGTGTATCAGGACACAGTATATCAGGACACAGTGTATCAGGACACAGTATATCAGGACACAGTTATCAGGACACAGTATATCAGGACACAGTGTATCAGGGACACAGTGTATCAGGACACAGTGTATCAGGACACAGTGTATCAGGACACAGTGTATCAGGACACAGTATATCAGGACACAGTGTATCAGGAACACAGTGTATCAGGACACAGTATATCAGGACACAGTGTATCAGGGACACAGTATATCAGGACACAGTGTATCAGGACACAGTGTATCAGGACACAGTGTATCAGGACACAGTGTATCAGGGACACAGTATATCAGAACACAGTGTATCAGGAACACAGTGTATCACGGACACAGTATATCAGGACACAGTATATCAGGACACAGTGTATCAGGACACAGTGTATCAGGGACACAGTATATCAGGACACAGTATATCAGGACACAGTATATCAGGACACAGTGTATCAGGACACAGTGTATCAGGGCACAGTATATCAGGACACAGTATATCAGGACACAGTGTATCAGGACACAGTATATCAGGACACAGTATATCAGGACACAGTGTATCAGGACACAGTATATCAGGACACAGTATATCAGGACACAGTGTATCAGGACACAGTGTATCAGGACACAGTATATCAGGACACAGTGTATCAGGACACAGTGAATCAGGGACACGGTATATCAGTGCACAGTGTATCAGGACACAGTGTATCAGAACACAGTATATCAGGACACTGTGTATCAGGACACAGTATATCAGGGACACAGTGTATCAGGACACAGTATATCAGGACACAGTGTATCAGGACTACATGTATCAGGACACAGTAATCAGGACACAGTGTATCAGGGAACACAGTATATCAGAACACAGTGTATCAGGAACACAGTTTATCATGACACGTTAATAATCAGGACACAGTATATCAGACACAGTGTATCAGGACACAGTGAATCAGGGACACAGTAAATCAGGACACAGTAGATAGACACAGTATATCGAGGGTCAACAGTTTAATCAGGAACACAAGTGTAATGGTGTACCGGCACTGTAATATCAGGACTCAGAGTATCAGGACACAGTAATATCAGGACACAGTGTATCAGACACAGTATATCAGGACACAGATATCTGGACACAGTGTATCAGGCCACAGTATATCAGACACAGTATATCAGACAACCGTGATCAGGGACACGTATATCAGGACACAGTTTTATCAGGACACAGTGAATCAGGACACGTTAAATCAGGACACAGGTGGAATCATGACCACAGATATCAAGACCCAGTGTATCAGGAACACAGTTATATCAGGACACAGTTTATCGAGGACACAGTATATCAGGACAGTGTATCAGGACACAGTGTATCAGGACACAGTGTATCAGGACACAGTGTATCAGGACACATTGTATCAGGACACAGTATATCAGGACACAGTGTATCAGGAACACAGTGTATCAGGATACAGTATATCAGGACACAGTGTATCAGGGACACACTATATCAGGACCCAGTGTATCAGGACACAGTGTATCAGGACACAGTGTATCAGGACACAGTGTATCAGGGACACAGTATATCAGGAACACAGTGTATCAGGAACACAGTGTATCAGGACACAGTATATCAGGACACAGTATATCAGGACACAGTGTATCAGGACACAGTGTATCAGGGACACAGTATATCAGGACACAGTATATCAGGACACAGTATATCAGGGACACAGTGTATCAGGACACAGTGTATCAGGGCACAGTATATCAGGACACAGTGTATCAGGACACAGTATATCAGGACACAGTGTATCAGGACACAGTATATCAGGACACAGTATATCTGGACACAGTGTATCAGGACACAGTATATCAGGACACAGTATATCAGGACACAGTGTATCAGGGACACAGTATATCAGGACACAGTTTATCAGGACACAGTGTATCAGGACACAGTATATCAGGACACAGTGTATCAGGACACAGTATATCAGGACACAGTGTATCAGGACACAGTATATCAGGACACAGTGTATCAGGACACAGTATATCAGGACACAGTGTATCAGGACACAGTGTATCAGGGACACAGTATATCAGGACACAGTGTATCAGGACACAGTGTATCAGGACACAGTATATCAGGACACAGTGTATCAGGACACAGTATATCAGGACACAGTGTATCAGGACACAGTATATCAGGACACAGTGTATCAGGACACAGTGTATCAGGACACAGTATATCAGGACACAGTGTATCAGGGACACAGTATATCAGGACACAGTGTATCAGGACACAGTATATCAGGACACAGTATATCAGGACACAGTGTATCAGGACACAGTGTATCAGGACACAGTGTATCAGGGACACGTATATCAGGACACAGTGTATCAGGACACAGTCCTTCAACACAGTATATCAGGACACAGTGTAACAGGACACAGTATATCAGGACACAGTGTATCAGGACACAGTGAATCAGGGACACGGTATATCAGTACACAGTGTATCAGGAACACAGTATATCAGGACACAGTGTATCAGGACACAGTATATCAGGACACAGTGTATCAGGACACAATATATCAGGACACAGTATATCAGGACACAGTGTATCAGGACACGGTATATCAGGACACAGTGTATCAGGAACACAGTATATCAGGACACAGTGTATCAGGACACAGTATATCAGGACACAGTGTATCAGGACACAGTGTATCAGGGACACAGTATATCAGACACAGTGTATCAGGACACAGTATATCAGGACACAGTATATCAGGACACAGTGTATCAGGACACAGTGTATCAGGGACACAGTATATCAGGACACAGTATATCAGGACACAGTATATCAGGGACACAGTGTATCAGGACACAGTGTATCAGGGCACAGTATATCAGGACACAATGTATCAGGACACAGTATATCAGGACACAGTGTATCAGGACACAGTACATCAGGACACAGTATAACTGGACACAGTGTATCAGGCCACAGTATATCAGGGACACGGTATATCAGTACACAGTGTATCAGGTACACATTATATCAGGACACAGTTTATCAGGACAAAGTATATCAGGACACAGTATATCAGGACACAATGTATCAGGACATGGTATATCACTACACAGTGTATCAGGAACACTGTATATCAGGACACAGTTTATCAGGACACAGTATATCAGGACACAGTGTATCAGGGACACAGTGTATCAGGACACAGTGTATCAGGACACAGTGTACCAGGACACAGTGTACCAGCGACACAGTATATCAGGACACAGTGTATCAGGAACACAGTGTATCAGGATACAGTATATCAGGACACAGTGTATCAGGAACACAGTGTATCAGGATACAGTATATCAGGACACAGTGTATCAGGGACACACTATATCAGGACCCAGTGTATCAGGACACAGTGTATCAGGACACAGTATATCTGGATACAGTGTATCAGGACACAGTATATCAGGACACAGTATATCAGGACACAGTGTATCAGGACACAGTGTATCAGGACACAGTATATCAGGACACAGTGTATCAGGACACAGTGAATCAGGGACACGGTATATCAGTGCACAGTGTATCAGGACACAGTGTATCAGAACACAGTATATCAGGACACTGTGTATCAGGACACAGTATATCAGGACACAGTGTATCTGGACATAGTATATCAGGCCACAGTGTATCAGGGACACAGTGTATCAGGACACAGTATATCAGGACACAGTGTACAAGGGACATAGTATATCAGGCCACAGTGTATCAGGAACACAGTATATCAGGACACAGTATATCAGGACACAGTGTATCAGCGACACAGTGTATCAGGAGAGAGTGTATCAGGGACACGCTATATCAGGACACAGTGTATCAGGACACAGTCCTTCCAACACAGTATATCAGGACACAGTGTAACAGGACACAGTATATCAGGACACAGTGTATCAGGACACAGTGAATCAGGGACACGGTATATCAGTACACAGTGTATCAGGAACACAGTATATCAGGACACAGTGTATCAGGACACAGTATATCAGGACACAGTGTATCAGGACACAATATATCAGGACACAGTATATCAGGACACATTGTATCAGGACACGGTATATCATTACACAGTGTATCAGGAACACAGTATATCAGGACACAGTATATCAGGACACAGTGTATCAGGACACAGTATATCAGGACACAGTGTATCAGGACACAGTGTATCAGGACACAGTGTATCAGGACACAGTGTATCAGGACACAGTATATCAGGACACAGTGTATCAGGAACACAGTGTATCAGGACACAGTATATCAGGACACAGTGTATCAGGGACACACTATATCAGGACCCAGTGTATCAGGACACAGTGTATCAGGACACAGTGTATCAGGACACAGTGTATCAGGGACACAGTATATCAGAACACAGTGTATCAGGAACACAGTGTATCAGGACACAGTATATCAGGACACAGTATATCAGGACACAGTGTATCAGGACACAGTGTATCAGGGACACAGTATATCAGGACACAGTATATCAGGACACAGTATATCAGGGACACAGTGTATCAGGACACAGTGTATCAGGGCACAGTATATCAGGACACAGTGTATCAGGACACAGTATATCAGGACACAGTGTATCAGGACACAGTATATCAGGACACAGTATATCTGGATACAGTGTATCAGGACACAGTATATCAGGACACAGTATATCAGGACACAGTGTATCAGGGACACGGTATATCAGGACACAGTTTATCAGGACACAGTGAATCAGGGACACGGTAAATGAGTACACAGTGTATCAGGAACACAGTATATCAGGACACAGTGTATCAGGACACAGTATATCAGGACACAGTGTATCAGGACACAGTATATCAGGACACAGTGTATCAGGACACAGTGTATCAGGGACACAGTATATCAGGACACAGTGTATCAGGACACAGTGTATCAGACACAGTGTATCAGGACACAGTGTATCAGGACACAGTATATCAGGACACAGTGTATCAGGACACAGTATATCAGGACACAGTGTATCAGGACACAGTGTATCAGGACACAGTATATCAGGACACAGTGTATCAGGGACACAGTATATCAGGACACAGTGTATCAGGACACAGTATATCAGGACACAGTGTATCAGGACACAGTGTATCAGGACACAGTATATCAGGACACATTGTATCAGGACACAGTATATCAGACACAGTGTATCAGGACACAGTATATCAGGACACAGTTTATCAGGACACAGTATATCAGGACACAGTGTATCAGGACACAGTGTATCAGGGACACAGTATATCAGAACACAGTGTATCAGGGACACAGTATATCAGAACACAGTATATCAGGACACAGTGTATCAGGACACAGTGTATCAGGGACACAGTATATCAGGACACAGTATATCAGGACACAGTATATCAGGGACACAGTGTATCAGGACACAGTGTATCAGGGCACAGTATATCAGGACACAATGTATCAGGACACAGTATATCAGGACACAGTGTATCAGGACACAGTACATCAGGACACAGTATAACTGGACACAGTGTATCAGGCCACAGTATATCAGGGACACGGTATATCAGTACACAGTGTATCAGGTACACATTATATCAGGACACAGTTTATCAGGACAAAGTATATCAGGACACAGTATATCAGGACACAATGTATCAGGACATGGTATATCACTACACAGTGTATCAGGAACACTGTATATCAGGACACAGTTTATCAGGACACAGTATATCAGGACACAGTGTATCAGGGACACAGTGTATCAGGACACAGTGTATCAGGACACAGTGTACCAGGACACAGTGTACCAGCGACACAGTATATCAGGACACAGTGTATCAGGAACACAGTGTATCAGGATACAGTATATCAGGACACAGTGTATCAGGGACACACTATATCAGGACCCAGTGTATCAGGACACAGTGTATCAGGACACAGTGTATCAGGACACAGTGTATCAGGGACACAGTATATCAGAACACAGTGTATCAGGAACACAGTGTATCACGACACAGTATATCAGGACACAGTATATCAGGACACAGTGTATCAGGACACAGTGTATCAGGGACACAGTATATCAGGACACAGTATATCAGGACACAGTATATCAGGGACACAGTGTATCAGGACACAGTGTATCAGGGCACAGTATATCAGGACACAGTATATCAGGACACAGTGTATCAGGACACAGTATATCAGGACACAGTATATCTGGATACAGTGTATCAGGACACAGTATATCAGGACACAGTATATCAGGACACAGTGTATCAGGACACAGTGTATCAGGACACAGTATATCAGGACACAGTGTATCAGGACACAGTGAATCAGGGACACGGTATATCAGTGCACAGTGTATCAGGACACAGTGTATCAGAACACAGTATATCAGGACACTGTGTATCAGGACACAGTATATCAGGGACACAGTGTATCTGGACATAGTATATCAGGCCACAGTGTATCAGGGACACAGTGTATCAGGACACAGTATATCAGGACACAGTGTACAAGGGACATAGTATATCAGGCCACAGTGTATCAGGAACACAGTATATCAGGACACAGTATATCAGGACACAGTGTATCAGCGACACAGTGTATCAGGAGAGAGTGTATCAGGGACACGCTATATCAGGACACAGTGTATCAGGACACAGTCCTTCCAACACAGTATATCAGGACACAGTGTAACAGGACACAGTATATCAGGACACAGTATATCAGGACACAGTGAATCAGGGACACGGTATATCAGTACACAGTGTATCAGGAACACAGTATATCAGGACACAGTGTATCAGGACACAGTATATCAGGACACAGTGTATCAGGACACAATATATCAGGACACTGTATATCAGGACACATTGTATCAGGACACGGTATATCATTACACAGTGTATCAGGAACACAGTATATCAGGATACAGTATATCAGGACACAGTGTATCAGGGACACACTATATCAGGACACAGTGTATCAGGACACAGTGTATCAGGACACAGTGTATCAGGACACATTGTATCAGGACACAGTATATCAGGACACAGTGTATCAGGAACACAGTGTATCAGGATACAGTATAGCAGGACACAGTGTATCAGGGACACACTATATCAGGACCCAGTGTATCAGGACACAGTGTATCAGGACACAGTGTATCAGGACACAGTGTATCAGGGACACAGTATATCAGAACACAGTGTATCAGGAACACAGTGTATCAGGACACAGTATATCAGGACACAGTATATCAGGACACAGTGTATCAGGACACAGTGTATCAGGGACACAGTATATCAGGACACAGTATATCAGGACACAGTATATCAGGGACACAGTGTATCAGGACACAGTGTATCAGGGCACAGTATATCAGGACACAGTGTATCAGGACAAAGTATATCAGGACACAGTGTATCAGGACACAATATATCAGGACACAGTATATCTGGATACAGTGTATCAGGACACAGTATATCAGGACACAGTATATCAGGACACAGTGTATCAGGGACACGGTATATCAGGACACAGTTTATCAGGACACAGTGAATCAGGGACACGGTATATCAGTACACAGTGTATCAGGAACACAGTATATCAGGACACAGTGTATCAGGACACAGTATATCAGGACACAGTGTATCAGGACACAGTATATCAGGACACAGTGTATCAGGACACAGTGAATCAGGGACACGGTATATCAGTGCACAGTGTATCAGGACACAGTGTATCAGAACACAGTATATCAGGACACTGTGTATCAGGACACAGTATATCAGGGACACAGTGTATCTGGACATAGTATATCAGGCCACAGTGTATCAGGGACACAGTGTATCAGGACACAGTATATCAGGACACAGTGTACAAGGGACATAGTATATCAGGCCACAGTGTATCAGGAACACAGTATATCAGGACACAGTATATCAGGACACAGTGTATCAGCGACACAGTGTATTAGGAGAGAGTGTATCAGGGACACGCTATATCAGGAAACAGTGTATCAGGACACAGTCCTTCCAACACAGTATATCAGGACACAGTGTAACAGGACACAGTATATCAGGACACAGTGTATCAGGACACAGTGAATCAGGGACACGGTATATCAGTACACAGTGTATCAGGAACACAGTATATCAGGACACAGTGTATCAGGACACAGTATATCAGGACACAGTGTATCAGGACACAATATATCAGGACACAGTATATCAGGACACATTGTATCAGGACACGGTATATCATTACACAGTGTATCAGGACACAGTATATCAGGACACAGTGTATCAGGACACAGTATATCAGGACACAGTGTACCAGGACACAGTGTATCAGGGACACAGTATATCAGAACACAGTGTATCAGGAACACAGTGTATCAGGACACAGTATATCAGGACACAGTATATCAGGACACAGTGTATCAGGACACAGTGTATCAGGGACACAGTATATCAGGACACAGTATATCAGGACACAGTATATCAGGGACACAGTGTATCAGGACACAGTGTATCAGGGCACAGTATATCAGGACACAGTATAACAGGACACAGTGTATCAGGCCACAGTATATCAGGGACACAGTATATCAGTACACAGTGTATCAGGACACAGTATATCAGGACACAGTGTATCAGGACACAGTATATCAGGACACAGTATATCAGGACACAGTGTATCAGGACACAGTATATCACGACACAGTGTATCAGGAACACAGTATATCAGGACACAGTTTATCAGGACACAGTGTATCAGGACACAGTGTATCAGGGACACAGTATACAGGACACAGTGTATCAGGACACAGTATATCAGGACACAGTGTATCAGGACACAGTGTATCAGGACACAGTTATTCAGGATACAGTGTATCAGGACACAGTATATCAGGACACAGTGTATCAGGACACAGTGTATCAGGACACAGTGTATCAGGACACAGTGTATCAGGACACAGTGTATCAGGACACAGTGAATCAGGACACGTATATCAGTGACACAGTGTATCAGGACACAGTGTATCAGGACACAGTATATCAGGACACTGTGTATCAGACACAGTGTATCAGGGACACAGTGTATCAGGACATAGTATCAGGCCACAGTGTATCAGGACACAGTGTATCAGGACACAGTATATCAGGACACAGTGTATCAGGACCATAGTATATCAGGCACAGTGTATCAGGACACAGTATATCAGGACACAGTATATCAGGACACAGTATATCAGGACACAGTGTATCAGGACACAGTGTATCCAGACACAGTATATCAGGACACAGTGTAACAGGACACAGTATATCAGGACACAGTATATCAGGACACAGTGAATCAGGACACGGTATATCAGTACACAGTGTATCAGGACACAGTATATCAGGACACAGTGTATCAGGACACAGTATATCAGGACACAGTGTATCAGGACACAGTATATCAGGACACTGTATATCAGGACACATTGTATCAGGACACGGTATATCATTACACAGTGTATCAGGAACACAGTATATCAGGATACAGTATATCAGGACACAGTGTATCAGGACACACTATATCAGGACACAGTGTATCAGGACACAGTGTATCAGGACACAGTGTATCAGGACACATTGTATCAGGACACAGTATATCAGGACACAGTGTATCAGGACACAGTGTATCAGGACACAGTATATCAGGACACAGTGTATCAGGGACACACTATATCAGGACCCAGTGTATCAGGACACAGTGTATCAGGACACAGTGTATCAGGACACAGTGTATCAGGGACACAGTATATCAGAACACAGTGTATCAGGAACACAGTGTATCAGGACACAGTATATCAGGACACAGTATATCAGGACACAGTGTATCAGGACACAGTGTATCAGGGACACAGTATATCAGGACACAGTATATCAGGACACAGTATATCAGGGACACAGTGTATCAGGACACAGTGTATCAGGGCACAGTATATCAGGACACAGTGTATCAGGACACAGTATATCAGGACACAGTGTATCAGGACACAATATATCAGGACACAGTATATCTGGATACAGTGTATCAGGACACAGTATATCAGGACACAGTATATCAGGACACAGTGTATCAGGGACACGGTATATCAGGACACAGTTTATCAGGACACAGTGAATCAGGGACACGGTATATCAGTACACAGTGTATCAGGAACACAGTATATCAGGACACAGTGTATCAGGACACAGTATATCAGGACACAGTGTATCAGGACACAGTATATCAGGACACAGTGTATCAGGACACAGTGAATCAGGGACACGGTATATCAGTGCACAGTGTATCAGGACACAGTGTATCAGAACACAGTATATCAGGACACTGTGTATCAGGACACAGTATATCAGGGACACAGTGTATCTGGACATAGTATATCAGGCCACAGTGTATCAGGGACACAGTGTATCAGGACACAGTATATCAGGACACAGTGTACAAGGGACATAGTATATCAGGCCACAGTGTATCAGGAACACAGTATATCAGGACACAGTATATCAGGACACAGTGTATCAGCGACACAGTGTATTAGGAGAGAGTGTATCAGGGACACGCTATATCAGGAAACAGTGTATCAGGACACAGTCCTTCCAACACAGTATATCAGGACACAGTGTAACAGGACACAGTATATCAGGACACAGTGTATCAGGACACAGTGAATCAGGGACACGGTATATCAGTACACAGTGTATCAGGAACACAGTATATCAGGACACAGTGTATCAGGACACAGTATATCAGGACACAGTGTATCAGGACACAATATATCAGGACACAGTATATCAGGACACATTGTATCAGGACACGGTATATCATTACACAGTGTATCAGGAACACAGTATATCAGGACAAAGTGTATCAGGACACATCATATCAGGACAGCAGTGTACCAGGACACAGTGTATCAGGGACACAGTATATCAGAACACAGTGTATCAGGAACACAGTGTATCAGGACACAGTATATCAGGACACAGTATATCAGGACACAGTGTATCAGGACACAGTGTATCAGGGACACAGTATATCAGGACACAGTATATCAGGACACAGTATATCAGGGACACAGTGTATCAGGACACAGTGTATCAGGGCACAGTATATCAGGACACAATGTATCAGGACACAGTATATCAGGACACAGTGTATCAGGACACAGTATATCAGGACCCAGTGTATCAGGACACAGTGTATCAGGACACAGTCTTCAGACACAGTATATCAGGACACAGTGTATCAGGACACAGTATATCAGGACACAGTGTATCAGGACACAGTGTATCAGGGACACGGTATATCAGGACACAGTGTATCAGGAACACAGTATATCAGGACACAGTGTATCAGGACACAGTATATCAGGACACAGTGTATCAGGACACAGTATATCAGGACACAGTATATCAGGACACAGTGTATCAGGACACAGTATATCAGGACACAGTGTATCAGGAACACAGTATATCAGGACACAGTGTATCAGGACACAGTATATCAGGACACAGTGTATCCAGGACACAGTGTATCAGGGACACAGTATATCAGACACAGTGTATCAGGAACACAGTGTATCAGGACACAGTATATCAGGACACAGTATATCAGGACACAGTGTATCAGGACACAGTGTATCAGGGACACAGTATATCAGGACACAGTATATCAGGACACAGTATATCAGGGACACAGTGTATCAGGACACAGTGTATCAGGGCACAGTATATCAGGACACAGTGTATCAGGACACAGTATATCAGGACACAGTGTATCAGGACACAGTAATCAGGACACAGTATAACAGGACACAGTGTATCAGGCCACAGTATATCAGGGACACGGTATATCAGTACACAGTGTATCAGGTACACATTATATCAGGACACAGTGTATCAGGACACAGTATATCAGGACACAGTATATCAGGACACAATGTATCAGGACACAGGTATATCAGTACACAGTGTATCAGGACACAGTATATCAGGACACAGTTTATCAGGACACAGTGTATCAGGACACAGTGTATCAGGGCACAGTATATCAGGACACAGTGTATCAGGACACAGTATATCAGGACACAGTGTATCAGGACACAGTATATCAGGACACAGTATATCAGGATACAGTGTATCAGGACACAGTATATCAGGACACAGTATATCAGGACACAGTGTATCAGGACACAGTGTATCAGGACACAGTATATCAGGACACAGTGTATCAGGACACAGTGAATCAGGGACACGTATATCAGGACACAGTGTATCAGGACACAGTGTATCAGGACACAGTGTATCAGGGACACAGTGTATCAGGACACAGTATATCAGGACACAGTGTACAAGGGACATAGTATATCAGGCCACAGTGTATCAGGAACACAGTATATCAGGACACAGTATATCAGGACACAGTGTATCAGCGACACAGTGTATCAGGAGAGAGTGTATCAGGGACACGCTATATCAGGACACAGTGTATCAGGACACAGTCCTTCCAACACAGTATATCAGGACACAGTGTAACAGGACACAGTATATCAGGACACAGTATATCAGGACACAGTGAATCAGGGACACGGTATATCAGTACACAGTGTATCAGGAACACAGTATATCAGGACACAGTGTATCAGGACACAGTATATCAGGACACAGTGTATCAGGACACAATATATCAGGACACTGTATATCAGGACACATTGTATCAGGACACGGTATATCATTACACAGTGTATCAGGAACACAGTATATCAGGATACAGTATATCAGGACACAGTGTATCAGGGACACACTATATCAGGACCCAGTGTATCAGGACACAGTGTATCAGGACACAGTGTATCAGGACACATTGTATCAGGACACAGTATATCAGGACACAGTGTATCAGGAACACAGTGTATCAGGATACAGTATATCAGGACACAGTGTATCAGGGACACACTATATCAGGACCCAGTGTATCAGGACACAGTGTATCAGGACACAGTGTATCAGGACACAGTGTATCAGGGACACAGTATATCGGAACACAGTGTATCAGGAACACAGTGTATCAGGACACAGTATATCAGGACACAGTATATCAGGACACAGTGTATCAGGACACAGTGTATCAGGGACACAGTATATCAGGACACAGTATATCAGGACACAGTATATCAGGGACACAGTGTATCAGGACACAGTGTATCAGGGCACAGTATATCAGGACACAGTGTATCAGGACACAGTATATCAGGACACAGTGTATCAGGACACAATATATCAGGACACAGTATATCTGGATACAGTGTATCAGGACACAGTATATCAGGACACAGTATATCAGGACACAGTGTATCAGGGACACGGTATATCAGGACACAGTTTATCAGGACACAGTGAATCAGGGACACGGTATATCAGTACACAGT
Organism: Squalus acanthias; assembly: GCA_030390025.1. Classification (NCBI taxonomy): domain Eukaryota; kingdom Metazoa; phylum Chordata; class Chondrichthyes; order Squaliformes; family Squalidae; genus Squalus; species Squalus acanthias. The sequence continues at coordinate 750,509 of JASTWF010000187.1, read as the reverse complement.
GTATCAGGAACACAGTATATCAGGACACAGTGTATCAGGACACAGTATATCAGGACACAGTGTATCAGGACACAGTATATCAGGACACAGTGTATCAGGACACAGTGAATCAGGGACACGGTATATCAGTGCACAGTGTATCAGGACACAGTGTATCAGAACACAGTATATCAGGACACTGTGTATCAGGACACAGTATATCAGGGACACAGTGTATCTGGACATAGTATATCAGGCCACAGTGTATCAGGGACACAGTGTATCAGGACACAGTATATCAGGACACAGTGTACAAGGGACATAGTATATCAGGCCACAGTGTATCAGGAACACAGTATATCAGGACACAGTATATCAGGACACAGTGTATCAGCGACACAGTGTATTAGGAGAGAGTGTATCAGGGACACGCTATATCAGGAAACAGTGTATCAGGACACAGTCCTTCCAACACAGTATATCAGGACACAGTGTAACAGGACACAGTATATCAGGACACAGTGTATCAGGACACAGTGAATCAGGGACACGGTATATCAGTACACAGTGTATCAGGAACACAGTATATCAGGACACAGTGTATCAGGACACAGTATATCAGGACACAGTGTATCAGGACACAATATATCAGGACACAGTATATCAGGACACATTGTATCAGGACACGGTATATCATTACACAGTGTATCAGGAACACAGTATATCAGGACAAAGTGTATCAGGACACATCATATCAGGACGCAGTGTACCAGGACACAGTGTATCAGGGACACAGTATATCAGAACACAGTGTATCAGGAACACAGTGTATCAGGACACAGTATATCAGGACACAGTATATCAGGACACAGTGTATCAGGACACAGTGTATCAGGGACACAGTATATCAGGACACAGTATATCAGGACACAGTATATCAGGGACACAGTGTATCAGGACACAGTGTATCAGGCACAGTATATCAGGACACAATGTATCAGGACACAGTATATCAGGACACAGTGTATCAGGACACAGTATATCAGGACACAGTGTATCAGGACACAGTACATCAGGACACAGTATATCAGGACACAGTGTATCAGGACACAGTGTATCAGGGACACAGTATATCAGGACACAGTATATCAGGACACAGTATATCAGGGACACAGTGTATCAGGACACAGTGTATTAGGGCACAGTATATCAGGACACAGTGTATCAGGACACAGTATATCAGGACACAGTGTATCAGGACACAATATATCAGGACACAGTATATCTGGATACAGTGTATCAGGACACAGTATATCAGGACACAGTGTATCAGGACACAGTACATCAGGACACAGTAGATCAGGACACAGTGTATCAGGACACAGTGTATCAGGACACAGTATATCAGGACACAGTGTATCAGGACACAGTGTATCAGGATACAGTATATCAGGACACAGTGTATCAGGGACACACTATATCAGGACCCAGTGTATCAGGACACAGTGTATCAGGACACAGTGTATCAGGACACAGTGTATCAGGGACACAGTATATCAGAACACAGTGTATCAGGAACACAGTGTATCAGGACACAGTATATCAGGACACAGTATATCAGGACACAGTGTATCAGGACACAGTGTATCAGGGACACAGTATATCAGGACACAGTATATCAGGACACAGTATATCAGGGACACAGTGTATCAGGACACAGTGTATCAGGGCACAGTATATCAGGACACAGTGTATCAGGACACAGTATATCAGGACACAGTGTATCAGGACACAATATATCAGGACACAGTATATCTGGATACAGTGTATCAGGACACAGTATATCAGGACACAGTATATCAGGACACAGTGTATCAGGGACACGGTATATCAGGACACAGTTTATCAGGACACAGTGAATCAGGGACACGGTATATCAGTACACAGTGTATCAGGAACACAGTATATCAGGACACAGTGTATCAGGACACAGTATATCAGGACACAGTGTATCAGGACACAGTATATCAGGACACAGTGTATCAGGACACAGTGAATCAGGGACACGGTATATCAGTGCACAGTGTATCAGGACACAGTGTATCAGAACACAGTATATCAGGACACTGTGTATCAGGACACAGTATATCAGGGACACAGTGTATCTGGACATAGTATATCAGGCCACAGTGTATCAGGGACACAGTGTATCAGGACACAGTATATCAGGACACAGTGTACAAGGGACATAGTATATCAGGCCACAGTGTATCAGGAACACAGTATATCAGGACACAGTATATCAGGACACAGTGTATCAGCGACACAGTGTATTAGGAGAGAGTGTATCAGGGACACGCTATATCAGGAAACAGTGTATCAGGACACAGTCCTTCCAACACAGTATATCAGGACACAGTGTAACAGGACACAGTATATCAGGACACAGTGTATCAGGACACAGTGAATCAGGGACACGGTATATCAGTACACAGTGTATCAGGAACACAGTATATCAGGACACAGTGTATCAGGACACAGTATATCAGGACACAGTGTATCAGGACACAATATATCAGGACACAGTATATCAGGACACATTGTATCAGGACACGGTATATCATTACACAGTGTATCAGGAACACAGTATATCAGGACAAAGTGTATCAGGACACATCATATCAGGATGCAGTGTACCAGGACACAGTGTATCAGGGACACAGTATATCAGAACACAGTGTATCAGGAACACAGTGTATCAGGACACAGTATATCAGGACACAGTATATCAGGACACAGTGTATCAGGACACAGTGTATCAGGGACACAGTATATCAGGACACAGTATATCAGGACACAGTATATCAGGGACACAGTGTATCAGGACACAGTGTATCAGGGACACAGTATATCAGGACACAGTGTATCAGGACACAGTATATCAGGGACACAGTGTATCAGGACACAGTGTATCAGGACACAGTGTATCAGGACACAGTATATCAGGACACAGTATATCAGGACACAGTGTATCAGGACACAGTGTATCAGGGACACAGTATATCAGGACACAGTATATCAGGACACAGTATATCAGGGACACAGTGTATCAGGACACAGTGTATCAGGGCACAGTATATCAGGACACAGTGTATCAGGACACAGTATATCAGGACACAGTGTATCAGGACACAATATATCAGGACACAGTATATCTGGATACAGTGTATCAGGACACAGTATATCAGGACACAGTATATCAGGACACAGTGTATCAGGGACACGGTATATCAGGACACAGTTTATCAGGACACAGTGAATCAGGGACACGGTATATCAGTACACAGTGTATCAGGAACACAGTATATCAGGACACAGTGTATCAGGACACAGTATATCAGGACACAGTGTATCAGGACACAGTATATCAGGACACAGTGTATCAGGACACAGTGAATCAGGGACACGGTATATCAGTGCACAGTGTATCAGGACACAGTGTATCAGAACACAGTATATCAGGACACTGTGTATCAGGACACAGTATATCAGGGACACAGTGTATCTGGACATAGTATATCAGGCCACAGTGTATCAGGGACACAGTGTATCAGGACACAGTATATCAGGACACAGTGTACAAGGGACATAGTATATCAGGCCACAGTGTATCAGGAACACAGTATATCAGGACACAGTATATCAGGACACAGTGTATCAGCGACACAGTGTATTAGGAGAGAGTGTATCAGGGACACGCTATATCAGGAAACAGTGTATCAGGACACAGTCCTTCCAACACAGTATATCAGGACACAGTGTAACAGGACACAGTATATCAGGACACAGTGTATCAGGACACAGTGAATCAGGGACACGGTATATCAGTACACAGTGTATCAGGAACACAGTATATCAGGACACAGTGTATCAGGACACAGTATATCAGGACACAGTGTATCAGGACACAATATATCAGGACACAGTATATCAGGACACATTGTATCAGGACACGGTATATCATTACACAGTGTATCAGGAACACAGTATATCAGGACAAAGTGTATCAGGACACATCATATCAGGACGCAGTGTACCAGGACACAGTGTATCAGGGACACAGTATATCAGAACACAGTGTATCAGGAACACAGTGTATCAGGACACAGTATATCAGGACACAGTATATCAGGACACAGTGTATCAGGACACAGTGTATCAGGGACACAGTATATCAGGACACAGTATATCAGGACACAGTATATCAGGGACACAGTGTATCAGGACACAGTGTATCAGGGCACAGTATATCAGGACACAATGTATCAGGACACAGTATATCAGGACACAGTGTATCAGGACACAGTACATCAGGACACAGTATAACTGGACACAGTGTATCAGGCCACAGTATATCAGGGACACGGTATATCAGTACACAGTGTATCAGGTACACATTATATCAGGACACAGTGTATCAGGACAAAGTATATCAGGACACAGTATATCAGGACACAATGTATCAGGACACGGTATATCACTACACAGTGTATCAGGAACACTGTATATCAGGACACAGTTTATCAGGACACAGTATATCAGGACACAGTGTATCAGGGACACAGTGTATCAGGACACAGTGTATCAGGACACAGTGTACCAGGACACAGTGTACCAGCGACACAGTATATCAGGACACAGTGTATCAGGAACACAGTGTATCAGGATACAGTATATCAGGACACAGTGTATCAGGGACACACTATATCAGGACCCAGTGTATCAGGACACAGTGTATCAGGACACAGTGTATCAGGACACAGTGTATCAGGGACACAGTATATCAGAACACAGTGTATCAGGAACACAGTGTATCAGGACACAGTATATCAGGACACAGTATATCAGGACACAGTGTATCAGGACACAGTGTATCAGGGACACAGTATATCAGGACACAGTATATCAGGACACAGTATATCAGGGACACAGTGTATCAGGACACAGTGTATCAGGGCACAGTATATCAGGACACAGTGTATCAGGACACAGTATATCAGGACACAGTGTATCAGGACACAATATATCAGGACACAGTATATCTGGATACAGTGTATCAGGACACAGTATATCAGGACACAGTGTATCAGGGACACGGTATATCAGGACACAGTTTATCAGGACACAGTGAATCAGGGACACGGTATATCAGTACACAGTGTATCAGGAACACAGTATATCAGGACACAGTGTATCAGGACACAGTATATCAGGACACAGTGTATCAGGACACAGTATATCAGGACACAGTGTATCAGGACACAGTGAATCAGGGACACGGTATATCAGTGCACAGTGTATCAGGACACAGTGTATCAGAACACAGTATATCAGGACACTGTGTATCAGGACACAGTATATCAGGGACACAGTGTATCTGGACATAGTATATCAGGCCACAGTGTATCAGGGACACAGTGTATCAGGACACAGTATATCAGGACACAGTGTACAAGGGACATAGTATATCAGGCCACAGTGTATCAGGAACACAGTATATCAGGACACAGTATATCAGGACACAGTGTATCAGCGACACAGTGTATTAGGAGAGAGTGTATCAGGGACACGCTATATCAGGAAACAGTGTATCAGGACACAGTCCTTCCAACACAGTATATCAGGACACAGTGTAACAGGACACAGTATATCAGGACACAGTGTATCAGGACACAGTGAATCAGGGACACGGTATATCAGTACACAGTGTATCAGGAACACAGTATATCAGGACACAGTGTATCAGGACACAGTATATCAGGACACAGTGTATCAGGACACAATATATCAGGACACAGTATATCAGGACACATTGTATCAGGACACGGTATATCATTACACAGTGTATCAGGAACACAGTATATCAGGACAAAGTGTATCAGGACACAGTCATATCAGGAAGCAGTGTACCAGGACACAGTGTATCAGGGACACAGTATATCAGAACACAGTGTATCAGGAACACAGTGTATCAGGACACAGTATATCAGGACACAGTATATCAGGACACAGTGTATCAGGACACAGTGTATCAGGGACACAGTATATCAGGACACAGTATATCAGGACACAGTATATCAGGGACACAGTGTATCAGGACACAGTGTATCAGGGCACAGTATATCAGGACACAGTGTATCAGGACACAGTATATCAGGACACAGTGTATCAGGACACAGTATATCAGGACACAGTGTATCAGGACACAGTACATCAGGACACAGTCCTTCCAACACAGTATATCAGGACACAGTGTAACAGGACACAGTATATCAGGACACAGTGTATCAGGACACAGTGAATCAGGGACACGGTATATCAGTACACAGTGTATCAGGAACACAGTATATCAGGACACAGTGTATCAGGACACAGTATATCAGGACACAGTGTATCAGGACACAATATATCAGGACACAGTATATCAGGACACATTGTATCAGGACACGGTATATCATTACACAGTGAATCAGGAACACAGTATATCAGGACAAAGTGTATCAGGACACATCATATCAGGACGCAGTGTACCAGGACACAGTGTATCAGGGACACAGTATATCAGAACACAGTGTATCAGGAACACAGTGTATCAGGACACAGTATATCAGGACACAGTATATCAGGACACAGTGTATCAGGACACAGTGTATCAGGGACACAGTATATCAGGACACAGTATATCAGGACACAGTATATCAGGGACACAGTGTATCAGGACACAGTGTATCAGGGCACAGTATATCAGGACACAATGTATCAGGACACAGTATATCAGGACACAGTGTATCAGGACACAGTACATCAGGACACAGTATAACTGGACACAGTGTATCAGGCCACAGTATATCAGGGACACGGTATATCAGTACACAGTGTATCAGGTACACATTATATCAGGACACAGTGTATCAGGACAAAGTATATCAGGACACAGTATATCAGGACACAATGTATCAGGACACGGTATATCACTACACAGTGTATCAGGAACACTGTATATCAGGACACAGTTTATCAGGACACAGTGTATCAGGACACAGTGTATCAGGGCACAGTATATCAGGACACAGTGTATCAGGACACAGTATATCAGGACACAGTGTATCAGGACACAGTATATCAGGACACAGTATATCTGGATACAGTGTATCAGGACACAGTATATCAGGACACAGTGTATCAGGACACAGTGTATCAGGACACAGTGTATCAGGACACAGTATATCAGGACACAGTGTATCAGGACACAGTGTATCAGGGACACGGTATATCAGAGCACAGTGTATCAGGACACAGTATCAGGACACAGTGTATCAGGACACAGTGTATCAGGGACACAGTATTATCAGGGACACAGTGATATCAGGACACAAGTAATCAGGGACAGCTGTGTATCAGCACACAGTGTATCAGGGCACAGTATATCAGGACACAGTGTATCAGGACACAGTGTATCAGGGACACAGTATATCAGGAACAGTATATCAGGACACAGTGTATCAGCGACACAGTGTAACCGGACACAGTAGATCAGGACACAGTGTATCAGGACACAGTGTACCAGGGACACAGTGTATCAGGACACAGTGTATCAGCGACACAGTGTAACCGGACACGTATATCAGGACACAGTGTATCAGAACACAGTAGTACAGGGACACAGTTATCAGGACACAGTGTATCAGAACACAGTGTATCAGGACACAGTGTATCAGGACACAGTGTATCAGGGACACAGTAATCAGGACACAGTATATCAGGATACAGTGTATCAGGGACACAGTGTATCAGAACACAGTATATCAGGACACAGTGTATCAGGGACACACTATATCAGGACCCAGTGTATCAGGACACAGTGTATCAGGACACAGTGTATCAGGACACATTGTATCAGGACACAGTATATCAGGACACAGTGTATCAGGACACAGTGTATCAGGATACAGTATATCAGGACACAGTGTATCAGGGACACACTATATCAGGACCCAGTGTATCAGGACACAGTGTATCAGGACACAGTGTATCAGGACACAGTGTATCAGGGACACAGTATATCGGAACACAGTGTATCAGGAACACAGTGTATCAGGACACAGTATATCAGGACACAGTATATCAGGACACAGTGTATCAGGACACAGTGTATCAGGGACACAGTATATCAGGACACAGTATATCAGGACACAGTATATCAGGGACACAGTGTATCAGGACACAGTGTATCAGGGCACAGTATATCAGGACACAGTGTATCAGGACACAGTATATCAGGACACAGTGTATCAGGACACAATATATCAGGACACAGTATATCTGGATACAGTGTATCAGGACACAGTATATCAGGACACAGTATATCAGGACACAGTGTATCAGGGACACGGTATATCAGGACACAGTTTATCAGGACACAGTGAATCAGGGACACGGTATATCAGTACACAGTGTATCAGGAACACAGTATATCAGGACACAGTGTATCAGGACACAGTATATCAGGACACAGTGTATCAGGACACAGTATATCAGGACACAGTGTATCAGGACACAGTGAATCAGGGACACGGTATATCAGTGCACAGTGTATCAGGACACAGTGTATCAGAACACAGTATATCAGGACACTGTGTATCAGGACACAGTATATCAGGGACACAGTGTATCTGGACATAGTATATCAGGCCACAGTGTATCAGGGACACAGTGTATCAGGACACAGTATATCAGGACACAGTGTACAAGGGACATAGTATATCAGGCCACAGTGTATCAGGAACACAGTATATCAGGACACAGTATATCAGGACACAGTGTATCAGCGACACAGTGTATTAGGAGAGAGTGTATCAGGGACACGCTATATCAGGAAACAGTGTATCAGGACACAGTCCTTCCAACACAGTATATCAGGACACAGTGTAACAGGACACAGTATATCAGGACACAGTGTATCAGGACACAGTGAATCAGGGACACGGTATATCAGTACACAGTGTATCAGGAACACAGTATATCAGGACACAGTGTATCAGGACACAGTATATCAGGACACAGTGTATCAGGACACAATATATCAGGACACAGTATATCAGGACACATTGTATCAGGACACGGTATATCATTACACAGTGTATCAGGAACACAGTATATCAGGACAAAGTGTATCAGGACACATCATATCAGGATGCAGTGTACCAGGACACAGTGTATCAGGGACACAGTATATCAGAACACAGTGTATCAGGAACACAGTGTATCAGGACACAGTATATCAGGACACAGTATATCAGGACACAGTGTATCAGGACACAGTGTATCAGGGACACAGTATATCAGGACACAGTATATCAGGACACAGTATATCAGGGACACAGTGTATCAGGACACAGTGTATCAGGGCACAGTATATCAGGACACAATGTATCAGGACACAGTATATCAGGACACAGTGTATCAGGACACAGTATATCAGGACACAGTGTATCAGGACACAGTACATCAGGACACAGTATATCAGGACACAGTGTATCAGGACACAGTGTATCAGGGACACAGTATATCAGGACACAGTATATCAGGACACAGTATATCAGGGACACAGTGTATCAGGACACAGTGTATTAGGGCACAGTATATCAGGACACAGTGTATCAGGACACAGTATATCAGGACACAGTGTATCAGGACACAATATATCAGGACACAGTATATCTGGATACAGTGTATCAGGACACAGTATATCAGGACACAGTGTATCAGGACACAGTACATCAGGACACAGTATATCAGGACACAGTGTATCAGGACACAGTGTATCAGGGACACAGTATATCAGGACACAGTGTATCAGGGACACAGTGTATCAGGATACAGTATATCAGGACACAGTGTATCAGGGACACACTATATCAGGACCCAGTGTATCAGGACACAGTGTATCAGGACACAGTGTATCAGGACACAGTGTATCAGGGACACAGTATATCAGAACACAGTGTATCAGGAACACAGTGTATCAGGACACAGTATATCAGGACACAGTATATCAGGACACAGTGTATCAGGACACAGTGTATCAGGGACACAGTATATCAGGACACAGTATATCAGGACACAGTATATCAGGGACACAGTGTATCAGGACACAGTGTATCAGGGCACAGTATATCAGGACACAGTGTATCAGGACACAGTATATCAGGACACAGTGTATCAGGACACAATATATCAGGACACAGTATATCTGGATACAGTGTATCAGGACACAGTATATCAGGACACAGTATATCAGGACACAGTGTATCAGGGACACGGTATATCAGGACACAGTTTATCAGGACACAGTGAATCAGGGACACGGTATATCAGTACACAGTGTATCAGGACACAGTATATCAGGACACAGTGTATCAGGACACAGTATATCAGGACACAGTGTATCAGGACACAGTATATCAGGACACAGTGTATCAGGACACAGTGAATCAGGGACACGGTATATCAGTGCACAGTGTATCAGGACACAGTGTATCAGAACACAGTATATCAGGACACTGTGTATCAGGACACAGTATATCAGGGACACAGTGTATCTGGACATAGTATATCAGGCCACAGTGTATCAGGGACACAGTGTATCAGGACACAGTATATCAGGACACAGTGTACAAGGGACATAGTATATCAGGCCACAGTGTATCAGGAACACAGTATATCAGGACACAGTATATCAGGACACAGTGTATCAGCGACACAGTGTATTAGGAGAGAGTGTATCAGGGACACGCTATATCAGGAAACAGTGTAACAGGACACAGTCCTTCCAACACAGTATATCAGGACACAGTGTAACAGGACACAGTATATCAGGACACAGTTTATCAGGACACAGTGAATCAGGGACACGGTATATCAGTACACAGTGTATCAGGAACACAGTATATCAGGACACAGTGTATCAGGACACAGTATATCAGGACACAGTGTATCAGGACACAATATATCAGGACACAGTATATCAGGACACATTGTATCAGGACACGGTATATCATTACACAGTGTATCAGGAACACAGTATATCAGGACAAAGTGTATCAGGACACATCATATCAGGATGCAGTGTACCAGGACACAGTGTATCAGGGACACAGTATATCAGAACACAGTGTATCAGGAACACAGTGTATCAGGACACAGTATATCAGGACACAGTATATCAGGACACAGTGTATCAGGACACAGTGTATCAGGGACACAGTATATCAGGACACAGTATATGAGGACACAGTATATCAGGGACACAGTGTATCAGGACACAGTGTATCAGGGCACAGTATATCAGGACACAGTGTATCAGGACACAGTATATCAGGACACAGTGTATCAGGACACAGTATATCAGGACACAGTGTATCAGGACACAGTATATCAGGACACAGTATATCAGGACACAGTGTATCAGGACACAGTGTATCAGGGACACAGTATATCAGGACACAGTATATCAGGACACAGTATATCAGGGACACAGTGTATCAGGACACAGTGTATCAGGGCACAGTATATCAGGACACAGTGTATCAGGACACAGTATATCAGGACACAGTGTATCAGGACACAATATATCAGGACACAGTATATCTGGATACAGTGTATCAGGACACAGTATATCAGGACACAGTATATCAGGACACAGTGTATCAGGGACACGGTATATCAGGACACAGTTTATCAGGACACAGTGAATCAGGGACACGGTATATCAGTACACAGTGTATCAGGAACACAGTATATCAGGACACAGTGTATCAGGACACAGTATATCAGGACACAGTGTATCAGGACACAGTATATCAGGACACAGTGTATCAGGACACAGTGAATCAGGGACACGGTATATCAGTGCACAGTGTATCAGGACACAGTGTATCAGAACACAGTATATCAGGACACTGTGTATCAGGACACAGTATATCAGGGACACAGTGTATCTGGACATAGTATATCAGGCCACAGTGTATCAGGGACACAGTGTATCAGGACACAGTATATCAGGACACAGTGTACAAGGGACATAGTATATCAGGCCACAGTGTATCAGGAACACAGTATATCAGGACACAGTATATCAGGACACAGTGTATCAGCGACACAGTGTATTAGGAGAGAGTGTATCAGGGACACGCTATATCAGGAAACAGTGTATCAGGACACAGTCCTTCCAACACAGTATATCAGGACACAGTGTAACAGGACACAGTATATCAGGACACAGTGTATCAGGACACAGTGAATCAGGGACACGGTATATCAGTACACAGTGTATCAGGAACACAGTATATCAGGACACAGTGTATCAGGACACAGTATATCAGGACACAGTGTATCAGGACACAATATATCAGGACACAGTATATCAGGACACATTGTATCAGGACACGGTATATCATTACACAGTGTATCAGGAACACAGTATATCAGGACAAAGTGTATCAGGACACATCATATCAGGACGCAGTGTACCAGGACACAGTGTATCAGGGACACAGTATATCAGAACACAGTGTATCAGGAACACAGTGTATCAGGACACAGTATATCAGGACACAGTATATCAGGACACAGTGTATCAGGACACAGTGTATCAGGGACACAGTATATCAGGACACAGTATATCAGGACACAGTATATCAGGGACACAGTGTATCAGGACACAGTGTATCAGGGCACAGTATATCAGGACACAATGTATCAGGACACAGTATATCAGGACACAGTGTATCAGGACACAGTACATCAGGACACAGTATAACTGGACACAGTGTATCAGGCCACAGTATATCAGGGACACGGTATATCAGTACACAGTGTATCAGGTACACATTATATCAGGACACAGTGTATCAGGACAAAGTATATCAGGACACAGTATATCAGGACACAATGTATCAGGACACGGTATATCACTACACAGTGTATCAGGAACACTGTATATCAGGACACAGTTTATCAGGACACAGTATATCAGGACACAGTGTATCAGGGACACAGTGTATCAGGACACAGTGTATCAGGACACAGTGTACCAGGACACAGTGTACCAGCGACACAGTATATCAGGACACAGTGTATCAGGAACACAGTGTATCAGGATACAGTATATCAGGACACAGTGTATCAGGGACACACTATATCAGGACCCAGTGTATCAGGACACAGTGTATCAGGACACAGTGTATCAGGACACAGTGTATCAGGGACACAGTATATCAGAACACAGTGTATCAGGAACACAGTGTATCACGACACAGAATATCAGGACACAGTATATCAGGACACAGTGTATCAGGACACAGTGTATCAGGGACACAGTATATCAGGACACAGTATATCAGGACACAGTATATCAGGGACACAGTGTATCAGGACACAGTGTATCAGGGCACAGTATATCAGGACACAGTGTATCAGGACACAGTATATCAGGACACAGTGTATCAGGACACAGTATATCAGGACACAGTATATCTGGATACAGTGTATCAGGACACAGTATATCAGGACACAGTATATCAGGACACAGTGTATCAGGACACAGTGTATCAGGACACAGTATATCAGGACACAGTGTATCAGGACACAGTGAATCAGGGACACGGTATATCAGTGCACAGTGTATCAGGACACAGTGTATCAGAACACAGTATATCAGGACACTGTGTATCAGGACACAGTATATCAGGGACACAGTGTATCTGGACATAGTATATCAGGCCACAGTGTATCAGGGACACAGTGTATCAGGACACAGTATATCAGGACACAGTGTACAAGGGACATAGTATATCAGGCCACAGTGTATCAGGAACACAGTATATCAGGACACAGTATATCAGGACACAGTGTATCAGCGACACAGTGTATCAGGAGAGAGTGTATCAGGGACACGCTATATCAGGACACAGTGTATCAGGACACAGTCCTTCCAACACAGTATATCAGGACACAGTGTAACAGGACACAGTATATCAGGACACAGTATATCAGGACACAGTGAATCAGGGACACGGTATATCAGTACACAGTGTATCAGGAACACAGTATATCAGGACACAGTGTATCAGGACACAGTATATCAGGACACAGTGTATCAGGACACAATATATCAGGACACTGTATATCAGGACACATTGTATCAGGACACATCATATCAGGACGCAGTGTACCTGGACACAGTGTATCAGGGACACAGTATATCAGAACACAGTGTATCAGGAACACAGTGTATCAGGACACAGTATATCAGGACACAGTGTATCAGGACACAGTGTATCAGGACACAGTGTATCAGGGACACAGTATATCAGGACACAGTATATCAGGACACAGTATATCAGGGACACAGTGTAGCAGGACACAGAGTATCAGGGCACAGTATATCAGGACACAATGTATCAGGACACAGTATATCAGGACACAGTGTATCAGGACACAGTACATCAGGACACAGTATAACTGGACACAGTGTATCAGGCCACAGTATATCAGGGACACGGTATATCAGTACACAGTGTATCAGGTACACATTATATCAGGACACAGTGTATCAGGACAAAGTATATCAGGACACAGTATATCAGGACACAATGTATCAGGACACAGTATATCACTACACAGTGTATCAGGAACACTGTATATCAGGACACAGTTTATCAGGACACAGTATATCAGGACACAGTGTATCAGGGACACAGTGTATCAGGACACAGTGTATCAGGACACAGTGTACCAGGACACAGTGTACCAGCGACACAGTATATCAGGACACAGTGTATCAGGAACACAGTGTATCAGGATACAGTATATCAGGACACAGTGTATCAGGGACACACTATATCAGGACCCAGTGTATCAGGACACAGTGTATCAGGACACAGTGTATCAGGACACAGTGTATCAGGGACACAGTATATCAGAACACAGTGTATCAGGAACACAGTGTATCACGACACAGAATATCAGGACACAGTATATCAGGACACAGTGTATCAGGACACAGTGTATCAGGGACACAGTATATCAGGACACAGTATATCAGGACACAGTATATCAGGGACACAGTGTATCAGGACACAGTGTATCAGGGCACAGTATATCAGGACACAGTGTATCAGGACACAGTATATCAGGACACAGTGTATCAGGACACAGTATATCAGGACACAGTATATCTGGATACAGTGTATCAGGACACAGTATATCAGGACACAGTATATCAGGACACAGTGTATCAGGACACAGTGTATCAGGACACAGTATATCAGGACACAGTGTATCAGGACACAGTGAATCAGGGACACGGTATATCAGTGCACAGTGTATCAGGACACAGTGTATCAGAACACAGTATATCAGGACACTGTGTATCAGGATACAGTATATCAGGGACACAGTGTATCTGGACATAGTATAACAGGCCACAGTGTATCAGGGACACAGTGTATCAGGACACAGTATATCAGGACACAGTGTACAAGGGACATAGTATATCAGGCCACAGTTTATCAGGAACACAGTATATCAGGACACAGTATATCATTACACAGTGTATCAGCGACACAGTGTATCAGGACACAGTGTATCAGGACACAGTCCTTCCAACACAGTATATCAGGACACAGTGTAACAGGACACAGTATATCAGGACACAGTATATCAGGACACAGTGAATCAGGGACACGGTATATCAGTACACAGTGTATCAGGAACACAGTATATCAGGACACAGTGTATCAGGACACAGTATATCAGGACACAGTGTATCAGGACACAATATATCAGGACACTGTATATCAGGACACATTGTATCAGGACACGGTATATCATTACACAGTGTATCAGGAACACAGTATATCAGGATACAGTATATCAGGACACAGTGTATCAGGGACACACTATATCAGGACCCAGTGTATCAGGACACAGTGTATCAGGACACAGTGTATCAGGACACATTGTATCAGGACACAGTATATCAGGACACAGTGTATCAGGAACACAGTGTATCAGGATACAGTATATCAGGACACAGTGTATCAGGGACACACTATATCAGGACCCAGTGTATCAGGACACAGTGTATCAGGACACAGTGTATCAGCACACAGTGTATCAGGGACACAGTATATCGGAACACAGTGTATCAGGAACACAGTGTATCAGGACACAGTATATCAGGACACAGTATATCAGGACACAGTGTATCAGGACACAGTGTATCAGGGACACAGTATATCAGGACACAGTATATCAGGACACAGTATATCAGGGACACAGTGTATCAGGACACAGTGTATCAGGGCACAGTATATCAGGACACAGTGTATCAGGACACAGTATATCAGGACACAGTGTATCAGGACACAATATATCAGGACACAGTATATCTGGATACAGTGTATCAGGACACAGTATATCAGGACACAGTATATCAGGACACAGTGTATCAGGGACACGGTATATCAGGACACAGTTTATCAGGACACAGTGAATCAGGGACACGGTATATCAGTACACAGTGTATCAGGAACACAGTATATCAGGACACAGTGTATCAGGACACAGTATATCAGGACACAGTGTATCAGGACACAGTATATCAGGACACAGTGTATCAGGACACAGTGAATCAGGGACACGGTATATCAGTGCACAGTGTATCAGGACACAGTGTATCAGAACACAGTATATCAGGACACTGTGTATCAGGACACAGTATATCAGGGACACAGTGTATCTGGACATAGTATATCAGGCCACAGTGTATCAGGGACACAGTGTATCAGGACACAGTATATCAGGACACAGTGTACAAGGGACATAGTATATCAGGCCACAGTGTATCAGGAACACAGTATATCAGGACACAGTATATCAGGACACAGTGTATCAGCGACACAGTGTATTAGGAGAGAGTGTATCAGGGACACGCTATATCAGGAAACAGTGTATCAGGACACAGTCCTTCCAACACAGTATATCAGGACACAGTGTAACAGGACACAGTATATCAGGACACAGTGTATCAGGACACAGTGAATCAGGGACACGGTATATCAGTACACAGTGTATCAGGACACATCATATCAGGACGCAGTGTACCAGGACACAGTGTATCAGGGACACAGTATATCAGACACAGTGTATCAGGACACAGTGTATCAGGACACAGTATATCAGGACACAGTATATCAGGACACAGTGTATCAGGACACAGTGTATCAGGACACAGTATATCAGGACACAGTATATCAGGACACAGTATATCAGGGACACAGTGTATCAGGACACAGTGTATCAGGGCACAGTATATCAGGACACAATGTATCAGGACACAGTATATCAGGACACAGTGTATCAGGACACAGTACATCAGGACACAGTATAACTGGACACAGTGTATCAGGCCACAGTATATCAGGGACACGGTATATCAGTACACAGTGTATCAGGACAAAGTATATCAGGACACAGTATATCAGGACACAATGTATCAGGACACGGTATATCACTACACAGTGTATCAGGAACACTGTATATCAGGACACAGTTTATCAGGACACAGTATATCAGGACACAGTGTATCAGGGACACAGTGTATCAGGACACAGTGTATCAGGACACAGTGTACCAGGACACAGTGTACCAGCGACACAGTATATCAGGACACAGTGTATCAGGAACACAGTGTATCAGGATACAGTATATCAGGACACAGTGTATCAGGACACAGTGTATCAGGATACAGTGTATCAGGGACACAGTATATCAGAACACAGTGTATCAGGAACACAGTGTATCACGACACAGTATATCAGGACACAGTGTATCAGGGACACGGTATATCAGGACACAGTTTATCAGGACACAGTGAATCAGGGACACGGTATATCAGGACACAGTGTATCAGGAACACAGTATATCAGTACACAGTGTATCAGGAACACAGTATATCAGGACACAGTGTATCAGGACACAGTATATCAGGACAGTGTATCAGGGACACAGTGTATCAAGACACAGTGTATCAGGACACAGTGTATCAGGACACAGTGTACCAGGGACACAGTGTATCAGGACAGAATGTATCAGGACACAGTGTATCAAGATCACAGTGTATCAGGACACAGTATATCAGGCACAGTGTATCAGGACACAGTATATCAGTACACAGTGTATCAGGAACACAGTGTATCTGGACACAGTATATCAGGACACAGTGTATCAGGGACACACTATATCAGGACACAGTTTATCAGGACACAGTATATCAGGACACAGTGTATCAGGACACAGTGTATCAGGACACAGTGTATCAGGATACAGTGTATCAGGGACACAGTATATCAGGACACAGTGTATCAGGACACAGCATATCAGGGACACAGTGTATCAGCACACAGTGTATCAGGGCACAGTATATCCGGACACAGTGTATCAGGACACAGTGTATCAGGGACACAGTATATCAGGACACAGTGTATCAGGACACAGTATATCAGGACACAGTATATCAGGACACAGTGTATCAGGGACACAGTGTAACAGGACACAGTATATGAGGACACAGTGTATCAGGACACAGTGTTCCAGGGACACTGTGTATCAGGGACACAGTGTATCAGAACACAGTGTATCAGGACACGGTGTATCAGGGACACAGTGTATCAGGGAGACAGTGTATCAGGACACAGTGTATCAGGGACACAGTGTATCAGGACACAATGTATCAGGACACAGTGTATCAGGGACGCACTATAACAGGACACAGTGTATCAGGACACAGTGTATCAGTACACAGTGTATCAGGACACAGTGTATCAGGACACAGTGTATCAGGGACACAGTATATCAGGACACAGTATATCAGGACACAGTATATCAGGGACACAGTGTATCAGGACACAGTGTATCAGGGCACAGTATATCAGGACACAGTGTATCAGGACACAGTATATCAGGACACAGTGTATCAGGACACAGTATATCAGGACACAGTATATCTGGATACAGTGTATCAGGACACAGTATATCAGGACACAGTATATCAGGACACAGTGTATCAGGACACAGTGTATCAGGACACAGTATATCAGGACACAGTGTATCAGGACACAGTGAATCAGGGACACGGTATATCAGTGCACAGTGTATCAGGACACAGTGTATCAGAACACAGTATATCAGGACACTGTGTATCAGGACACAGTATATCAGGGACACAGTGTATCTGGACATAGTATATCAGGCCACAGTGTATCAGGGACACAGTGTATCAGGACACAGTATATCAGGACACAGTGTACAAGGGACATAGTATATCAGGCCACAGTGTATCAGGAACACAGTATATCAGGACACAGTATATCAGGACACAGTGTATCAGCGACACAGTGTATCAGGAGAGAGTGTATCAGGGACACGCTATATCAGGACACAGTGTATCAGGACACAGTCCTTCCAACACAGTATATCAGGACACAGTGTAACAGGACACAGTATATCAGGACACAGTATATCAGGACACAGTGAATCAGGGACACGGTATATCAGTACACAGTGTATCAGGAACACAGTATATCAGGACACAGTGTATCAGGACACAGTATATCAGGACACAGTGTATCAGGACACAATATATCAGGACACTGTATATCAGGACACATTGTATCAGGACACAGTATATCAGGACACAGTGTATCAGGACACAATATATCAGGACACTGTATATCAGGACACATTGTATCAGGACACGGTATATCATTACACAGTGTATCAGGAACACAGTATATCAGGATACAGTATATCAGGACACAGTGTATCAGGGACACACTATATCAGGACCCAGTGTATCAGGACACAGTGTATCAGGACACAGTGTATCAGGACACATTGTATCAGGACACAGTATATCAGGACACAGTGTATCAGGAACACAGTGTATCAGGATACAGTATATCAGGACACAGTGTATCAGGGACACACTATATCAGGACCCAGTGTATCAGGACACAGTGTATCAGGACACAGTGTATCAGGACACAGTGTATCAGGGACACAGTATATCAGAACACAGTGTATCAGGAACACAGTGTATCAGGACACAGTATATCAGGACACAGTATATCAGGACACAGTGTATCAGGACACAGTGTATCAGGGACACAGTATATCAGGACACAGTATATCAGGACACAGTATATCAGGGACACAGTGTATCAGGACACAGTGTATCAGGGCACAGTATATCAGGACACAGTGTATCAGGACACAGTATATCAGGACACAGTGTATCAGGACACAATATATCAGGACACAGTATATCTGGATACAGTGTATCAGGACACAGTATATCAGGACACAGTATATCAGGACACAGTGTATCAGGGACACGGTATATCAGGACACAGTTTATCAGGACACAGTGAATCAGGGACACGGTATATCAGTACACAGTGTATCAGGAACACAGTATATCAGGACACAGTGTATCAGGACACAGTATATCAGGACACAGTGTATCAGGACACAGTATATCAGGACACAGTGTATCAGGACACAGTGAATCAGGGACACGGTATATCAGTGCACAGTGTATCAGGACACAGTGTATCAGAACACAGTATATCAGGACACTGTGTATCAGGACACAGTATATCAGGGACACAGTGTATCTGGACATAGTATATCAGGCCACAGTGTATCAGGGACACAGTGTATCAGGACACAGTATATCAGGACACAGTGTACAAGGGACATAGTATATCAGGCCACAGTGTATCAGGAACACAGTATATCAGGACACAGTATATCAGGACACAGTGTATCAGCGACACAGTGTATTAGGAGAGAGTGTATCAGGGACACGCTATATCAGGAAACAGTGTATCAGGACACAGTCCTTCCAACACAGTATATCAGGACACAGTGTAACAGGACACAGTATATCAGGACACAGTGTATCAGGACACAGTGAATCAGGGACACGGTATATCAGTACACAGTGTATCAGGAACACAGTATATCAGGACACAGTGTATCAGGACACAGTATATCAGGACACAGTGTATCAGGACACAATATATCAGGACACAGTATATCAGGACACATTGTATCAGGACACGGTATATCATTACACAGTGTATCAGGAACACAGTATATCAAGACAAAGTGTATCAGGACACATTATATCAGGACACAGTGTACCAGGACACAGTGTATCAGGGACACAGTATATCAGAACACAGTGTATCAGGAACACAGTGTATCAGGACACAGTATATCAGGACACAGTATATCAGGACACAGTGTATCAGGACACAGTGTATCAGGGACACAGTATATCAGGACACAGTATATCAGGACACAGTATATCAGGGACACAGTGTATCAGGACACAGTGTATCAGGGCACAGTATATCAGGACACAATGTATCAGGACACAGTATATCAGGACACAGTGTATCAGGACACAGTACATCAGGACACAGTATAACTGGACACAGTGTATCAGGCCACAGTATATCAGGGACACGGTATATCAGTACACAGTGTATCAGGTACACATTATATCAGGACACAGTGTATCAGGACAAAGTATATCAGGACACAGTATATCAGGACACAATGTATCAGGACACGGTATATCACTACACAGTGTATCAGGAACACTGTATATCAGGACACAGTTTATCAGGACACAGTATATCAGGACACAGTGTATCAGGGACACAGTGTATCAGGACACAGTGTATCAGGACACAGTGTACCAGGACACAGTGTACCAGCGACACAGTATATCAGGACACAGTGTATCAGGAACACAGTGTATCAGGATACAGTATATCAGGACACAGTGTATCAGGGACACACTATATCAGGACCCAGTGTATCAGGACACAGTGTATCAGGACACAGTGTATCAGGACACAGTGTATCAGGGACACAGTATATCAGAACACAGTGTATCAGGAACACAGTGTATCACGACACAGTATATCAGGACACAGTATATCAGGACACAGTGTATCAGGACACAGTGTATCAGGGACACAGTATATCAGGACACAGTATATCAGGACACAGTATATCAGGGACACAGTGTATCAGGACACAGTGTATCAGGGCACAGTATATCAGGACACAGTGTATCAGGACACAGTATATCAGGACACAGTGTATCAGGACACAGTATATCAGGACACAGTATATCTGGATACAGTGTATCAGGACACAGTATATCAGGACACAGTATATCAGGACACAGTGTATCAGGACACAGTGTATCAGGACACAGTATATCAGGACACAGTGTATCAGGACACAGTGAATCAGGGACACGGTATATCAGTGCACAGTGTATCAGGACACAGTGTATCAGAACACAGTATATCAGGACACTGTGTATCAGGACACAGTATATCAGGGACACAGTGTATCTGGACATAGTATATCAGGCCACAGTGTATCAGGGACACAGTGTATCAGGACACAGTATATCAGGACACAGTGTACAAGGGACATAGTATATCAGGCCACAGTGTATCAGGAACACAGTATATCAGGACACAGTATATCAGGACACAGTGTATCAGCGACACAGTGTATCAGGAGAGAGTGTATCAGGGACACGCTATATCAGGACACAGTGTATCAAGACACAGTCCTTCCAACACAGTATATCAGGACACAGTGTAACAGGACACAGTATATCAGGACACAGTATATCAGGACACAGTGAATCAGGGACACGGTATATCAGTACACAGTGTATCAGGAACACAGTATATCAGGACACAGTGTATCAGGACACAGTATATCAGGACACAGTGTATCAGGACACAATATATCAGGACACTGTATATCAGGACACATTGTATCAGGACACGGTATATCATTACACAGTGTATCAGGAACACAGTATATCAGGATACAGTATATCAGGACACAGTGTATCAGGGACACACTATATCAGGACCCAGTGTATCAGGACACAGTGTATCAGGACACAGTGTATCAGGACACATTGTATCAGGACACAGTATATCAGGACACAGTGTATCAGGAACACAGTGTATCAGGATACAGTATATCAGGACACAGTGTATCAGGGACACACTATATCAGGACCCAGTGTATCAGGACACAGTGTATCAGGACACAGTGTATCAGCACACAGTGTATCAGGGACACAGTATATCGGAACACAGTGTATCAGGAACACAGTGTATCAGGACACAGTATATCAGGACACAGTATATCAGGACACAGTGTATCAGGACACAGTGTATCAGGGACACAGTATATCAGGACACAGTATATCAGGACACAGTATATCAGGGACACAGTGTATCAGGACACAGTGTATCAGGGCACAGTATATCAGGACACAGTGTATCAGGACACAGTATATCAGGACACAGTGTATCAGGACACAATATATCAGGACACAGTATATCTGGATACAGTGTATCAGGACACAGTATATCAGGACACAGTATATCAGGACACAGTGTATCAGGGACACGGTATATCAGGACACAGTTTATCAGGACACAGTGAATCAGGGACACGGTATATCAGTACACAGTGTATCAGGAACACAGTATATCAGGACACAGTGTATCAGGACACAGTATATCAGGACACAGTGTATCAGGACACAGTATATCAGGACACAGTGTATCAGGACACAGTGAATCAGGGACACGGTATATCAGTGCACAGTGTATCAGGACACAGTGTATCAGAACACAGTATATCAGGACACTGTGTATCAGGACACAGTATATCAGGGACACAGTGTATCTGGACATAGTATATCAGGCCACAGTGTATCAGGGACACAGTGTATCAGGACACAGTATATCAGGACACAGTGTACAAGGGACATAGTATATCAGGCCACAGTGTATCAGGAACACAGTATATCAGGACACAGTATATCAGGACACAGTGTATCAGCGACACAGTGTATTAGGAGAGAGTGTATCAGGGACACGCTATATCAGGAAACAGTGTATCAGGACACAGTCCTTCCAACACAGTATATCAGGACACAGTGTAACAGGACACAGTATATCAGGACACAGTGTATCAGGACACAGTGAATCAGGGACACGGTATATCAGTACACAGTGTATCAGGAACACAGTATATCAGGACACAGTGTATCAGGACACAGTATATCAGGACACAGTGTATCAGGACACAATATATCAGGACACAGTATATCAGGACACATTGTATCAGGACACGGTATATCATTACACAGTGTATCAGGAACACAGTATATCAGGACAAAGTGTATCAGGACACATTATATCAGGACACAGTGTATCAGGGACACAGTGTATCAGGACACAGTGTATCAGGACACAGTGTACCAGGACACAGTGTACCAGCGACACAGTATATCAGGACACAGTTTATCAGGAACACGGTGTATCAGGACACAGTATATCAGGACACAGTGTATCAGGGACACACTATATCAGGACCCACTGTATCAGGACACAGTGTATCAGGACACAGTGTATCAGGACACAGTGTATCAGGGACACAGTATATCAGAACACAGTGTATCAGGAACACAGTGTATCAGGACACAGTATATCAGGACACAGTATATCAGGACACAGTGTATCAGGACACAGTGTATCAGGGACACAGTATATCAGGACACAGTATATCAGGACACAGTATATCAGGGACACAGTGTATCAGGACACAGTGTATCACGGCACAGTATATCAGGACACAGTTTATCAGGACACAGTATATCAGGACACAGTGTATCAGGACACAGTATATCAGGACACAGTATATCTGGACACAGTGTATCAGGCCACAGTATATCAGGACACAGTTTATCAGGACACAGTGAATCAGGGACACGGTATATCAGGACACAGTGTATCAGGAACACAGTATATCAGTACACAGTGTATCAGGAACACATTATATCAGGACACAGTGTATCAGGACACAGTATATCAGGACAGTGTATCAGTGACACAGTGTATCAAGACACAGTGTATCAGGACACAGTGTATCAGGACACAGTGTACCAGGGACACAGTGTATCAGGACAGAATGCATCAGGACACAGTGTATCAAGATCACAGTGTATCAGGACACAGTATATCAGGCACAGTGTATCAGGACACAGTATATCAGTACACAGTGTATCAGGAACACAGTGTATCTGGACACAGTATATCAGGACACAGTGTATCAGGGACACACTATATCAGGACACAGTTTATCAGGACACAGTATATCAGGACACAGTGTATCAGGACACAGTGTATCAGGACACAGTCTATCAGGATACAGTGTATCAGGGACACAGTATATCAGGACACAGTGTATCAGGACACAGTATATCAGGGACACAGTGTATCAGGACACAGTGTATCAGGGCACAGTATATCCGGACACAGTGTATCAGGACACAGTGTATCAGGACACAGTATATCAGGACACAGTGTATCAGGACACAGTATATCAGGACACAGTATATCAGGACACAGTGAATCGGGGCACAGTGTAACAGGACACAGTATATGAGGACACAGTTTATCAGGACACAGTGTATCAGGGACACAGTGTATCAGGGACACAGTGTATCAGAACACAGTGTATCAGGACACGTGTATCAGGACACAGTGTATCAGGAGACAGTGTATCAGGACACAGTGTATCAGGGACACAGTGTATCAGGACACAATGTATCAGGACACAGTGTATCAGGGACACACTATAACAGGACACAGTGTATCAGGACACAGTGTATCAGAACACAGTGTATCAGGACACAGTGTATCAGGACACAGTGTATCAGGATACAGTGTATCAGGGACACAGTATATCAGGACACAGTGTATCAGGACACAGTATATCAGGGACACAGTGTATCAGCACACAGTGTATCAGGGCACAGTATATCCGGACACAGTGTAGCAGGACACAGTGTATCAGGGACACAGTATATCAGGACACAGTGTATCAGGACACAGTATATCAGGACACAGTATATCAGGACACAGTGTATCAGGGACACAGTGTAACAGGACACAGTATATCAGGACACAGTATATCAGGACACAGTGTATCAGGGACACAGTGTATCAGAACACAGTGTATCAGGACACAGTGTATCAGGGACACAGTGTATCAGGACACAATGTATCAGGACACAGTGTATCAGGGACACACTATAATAGGACACAGTGTATCAGGACACAGTGTATCAGAACACAGTATATCAGGACACTGTGTATCAGGACACAGTATATCACGGACACAGTTTATCAGGACACAGTATATCAGGGACACAGTGTATAAGGACACAGTGTATCAGGACACAGTATATCAGGACACAGTATATCAGGACACAGTCTATCAGGACACACTATATCAGGACACAGTGTATCAGGACACAGTGTATCAGGACACAGTGTATCAGGACACAGTGTACCAGGGACACAGTGTATCAGGGACACAGTGTATCGGGACACAGTGTATCAGGACACAGTGTATCAGGGACACAGTATATCAGGACACAGTATATCAGGACACAGTGTATCAGGGACACAGTGTATCAGGGACACAGTGTATCAGGACACAGTCTATCAGGACACACTATATAAGGACACAGTGTATCAGGACACAGTGTATCAGGACACAGTGTATCAGGACACATTGTATCAGTGGCACAGTGTATCAGGACACAGTGCATCAAGACACAGTATATCATACACAGTTTATCAGGGACACAGTATGTAATGACACAGTATATCAGGACACAGTATATCAGGACACAATGTATCAGGATGCAGTAAATCAGGACACAGTGTATCAGGACACAGTAAATCAGGACACAGTGTCTCAGGGACACAGTATATCAGGGATACTGTGTATCAGGACACAGTATATCAGGACACAGTATATCAGGACACAGTATATCAGGACACAGTACATCAGGACACAGTGTATCAAGACACAGTGTATCAGGACACAATATATCAGGGACACAGTGGTATGTTACAGAATATCACAAGAATAAATGCTTTATCTCCCGCTGTAACAGATCACAAACTGGGCATTACTCTACCCATTGGTAGCCGGGCTATGAGAGAACTTGTTCAGGAATCCAAATCAACACAAATTAAACTGCACAGTGCGCGGCTGCTGATCAGTGATCATCCTTTAGTTTAAATCAGGCGCAGAACTCTGTGAGAATATTCAAGGAAGTGCAGCGTGTTCAAGACAAGTCCACCTCTGTTTTATTTACTTTGCGATTCCCACTCATCTTATTACAGTGTGTGTATGGGGTTATTAAAACTCTCTCCAACACTTCATGCAGTACTGAATAAACGGGCTGAATTATCTAGAATTATATTTATTTGAAAATAGTTTTAATTGAATACCATATGGATCAATTATTACTTTCTGATCCTATTTTATAATATTGCGAGTATGGAATTTACCGAAAATCATTCTTTAGAATTTAATATCATTTAAAATATGTGTTTTTTAAGAGCGCTACTGAATAACTTAATGTTCAAATAGTTAAATCTCATCTTTTTTTCCATTCATATTCACGCGAATCTGCCCCACACAGTATTTGGCAGCAACCCAGCCGACTGCCGTTAGCGAGGCTCGAACATCCAGCGTCATTTACAGGAAGGATCTGGGGTTTCTGTGCAGTAAATCAAAGATCTGTTTACTCACTACTGACCGCTTGGCTAAAAGCCAACTTCAAACCCTTTCCATTGACAATGAGGCCTATTTATGTACAAATCGACCCAGCAACAGTACTGGAGTTAATTAAATTGTTTTAATTGTGTAACTCTTTGTAACTGTTTCCATCTCCCAGGAAAGGAAATATATCCAAAGTGTCAGACATCATGTCAGTAGCAGCAGTCAGCTGGAGGATCAGTCCAGCTCATCACAGCCCTGTAATAGACAGAGAGAGAGAGAGAGACAGATTGATCGGTAGATAGATAGATAGATAGATAGATAGATAGATCGATAGATAGATAGATAGATAGATAGATAGATAGATAGATAGATAGATAGATAGATAGATAGATAGATAGATAGATAGAAAGATAGATAGATAGACAGACAGA